>NW_022983952.1:0-105145 GCF_010724455.1 Aspergillus lentulus | reverse complement strand
ATATAACTAAGTAGTATATAACTATGTAATACTTAGTTATTATCCTTAATTAGATTAGGTGAAACCACTCAATCTAATTAAACCACAAAAACCACAGCTAATTATTTTAACTAAGCTTAAATTAGTTTCACCCTAGCCCTTACTGAAACCAAAGCAATTCCCTAGGCTAGTCACTGAACCCTTACTACTGTGAGTTCAGTAAGGGTTAGATTTGATTTTAGTAGTTTAGTTATGCAACTCTACATCTAACCTTAGTAGCTGACCTTAGAGAAATCCACTTCACTGAAGGCTGACATCTATCTATATAGCATTCTACTTTACATCAATTAGTAGTATTATGCTCTTTTTCTTTCTTCAATATGGATATCAATAAGCACTTGATGTGCCATCCCTGCTTATATCTATAAGCTGCAGATAGGAGAGACAATCAACTATTTCCCCCAACATACAGACAGAATCAGACATACTAGCTTAAACCACTGCGCGTCAAGAGTCTTAATTCTAATAGCAAAAATTCAGTGAGATATACTAGAACTGACACCTCCCCATTAGTATAGAAGACATCCACACTCAGTGAACATCTCACTGGACAAGACATGGTACATCAGTCACCGATCCCTATATATGGAGCCCACATTCTCTAGCCTGGATCCATATACAGCCAACGGTCCGGTCAAGCTTCGACTCGAGAGAAGAAGTATAGATAGGCAAACTTTTTCATATCCTGAATATCGTCGACTCTCACGACTTTCTCGTCATTAAACATAACCCAGGAAGGATTATCCTGGCCGGGCAGCATCTTCCGCACAAATGCAACATAATGTCTGTTTGTTCTCAGTTTTCAATTCGATAAATCTGAAAGATCGAGATCTCTGACTCACCCAGCGTGTACTGATGTACCTTTGTGGCAAACAATGGCCCGAAGTTGGTATCTAGCCGGGGTTTCGTGAAAGCCGGGAATTTTACCATTGCCGGGAAGCCGAGAACCAGAGTCACAATCACCTCTTTCATAATCAGGCATCTCATCGGGATGACTGAATACCCAATCAAGGGCTCGATCCACATCGCCCCCTGTCGCAGCCAGCGCTCTTTTGGCTCGATCCTCATCAATACCCATTTCACTCAGTTGACCTACTTTCGAGGGATCCTGTAGTGCCATGTTAGCGGGGCCAGTAACCTTGCTGCCCACAAGCGGTATATCGATATCTGGGTCATCCATATGAGAGAACAGCCAGTTCATGGCAGCTTCGGTATCTGAATTGCCGGTGGCATGTAGCGCCTTTTCACACCTAATTCTGGGAAAGCCCATGGCAAGAAGCTGGTTTAAGATGTTCTGATCAGGCGAGAACCCACTATCGGAGGGATCGTCTTCTGGTAGGAGCTTTTCGCCTTCCTCCTTCATGGAGCCAACATATGGGCTGAAATCCAGTGGTTCGTCGCTGACATTCACTGGGATATCCAATTTCCTCGGAACCCAATTAACGACTTCGAATCGTCGGGCGTTTAGCACTAGTTCCTGCGGCATTGTCATGAACGACGAACGCTTCGAGAACCCATTGCTGCTTCCACAGGAAGGACAGCTGAGCTCAACGATTTCATTAGCAGTGAAAACATCGAGACACTCAGAGAGAGTCACTGATTCGAATTCCGAATCCGCAGAGGGGTCTGTGCTGGTAGTGCCCAGCTGTCGACGCACGGGAACAGGAATAGAGACGTTATCTTGCTCATCGGTTCTGTAACGGACTCCTTTGCAGGACAGACACTGTAGACGCTGCTCGACAGCGAATCGGAAATTATCAATGGGATTGCCTCTGCCCTCGGGGCTTTGTGTGCGTTGAATCAGCTTGAACAGATGAAGTAAGAATTCAAACGCATCTTGTTGTCTCATGGTTGAGAACTCTTCATGGCCACGACCGATAAGATGTTTGAACATTGCTGGCGATAACCCTTTTTGATGGGGCACCTCGGGAGAGTCAGGCGAGGCAATCACATCTGCATTGGGCTTTGAGTAACGCCCAGAAAGAATGCCATCAGCGAGCTTTCTCATCTGCGTCTCGAAGTCCTCGGCAGGTTGTTGAGATAAAGGTGGCTCTTCGCTGCTATGATAATATCTTCTTTGGAACTCTGGCGAGGAGAAGAGGCATTGTACCACGCTCGAAAGATAACAGCTATTTCCTAGGTTGGTCAAGCCTGTAAACCCAGGCCCGAATAACGGGGTGAGCTCGTGACCATCCGCAGATGTGGTTGAGAACTCCCATTTCATATTGTGTTCAACCTGCATTTCCATGAGGCTTTTCTCTGTTTTCTCGCGCGCGCTCAGATTGATTCCCCAATGAGCAAGATGAGCAGCAAGGTCCGGGTCTGTCCTTTCTTCATTGCACTTGTAACAGTAGATATCCGCGCTCCCATCAGCAGTTATTGAGCCAAGCTTGACGGCGACCGCATGCGAAGTTGAGTCAGAATGCGCAAGCGCATGTGAATTTCCTCCCAATCCCCCGAACTGACTGCGTCCGCAACCAAGGTTACCACATTCCAAACAAAGCCAAAGGTTCTCTTTCAAAGTACACATCGTGCACTGACTCAGCTCTGCGTACCTTGGTTAGCAGGGGATCGGACCCGCGAGGAAAACCATACCTTGAGACTCAGTCTGCTTAGGGGTTTGTTGCACTAAGCAAAGCGTATGCTCGCATGGGACAAACTCTTGCTCCCAGGCTTTAATCTCTTCTTTCTTAGAGAAGGTCATGGCCTTCATTACCTCATCTACCACGACTGCAAGGTTGCCACTGGATGCATCGATGTCATCCAAGCGGCACTCATAACAAATTACTCGTATTGCTGTGTCGTAGCGATCTTCATCCGTCTCTGCAGCAATCGCGAGCTTTGAAATTTTCTGTGGTGGTTCGCCACGCTATTATCCTATGTTAACATGACACAGAATATCGTACGCATCGCAAGTAGATATGGTCTCAACGTACCTGTATCTTCTTTCGCGATCTCTTGATGTTCAGTGCTAAAGGATGGCAAAAGCGCTTGTAATGAAGCATGGCATGGTTTCGATCTCCTGTACAGCCGCCGTTGAAACAAAAGAGGCATACATTTAGGCCAGTCTCCTCATCCTTGAATAGGTTTAGCCCTCGCTGAAGATGTTAAGAAGGGAACAAGCGACGAACCACAGAGTCAAAACATTGCGTACACTCTTCGCGATAGACAGCTTGGGATTGAGACGGCGGTCGCAAAGCTTTAGGTGTTCGAATTAGTATTTGGCTAGCATTTGGACTTTATATACTTGCCCTGCGAGCTACTATGAGGGCAATGAGCCATCGTCAATGTGTCCAATGATAATCCTGACTCGATTGACATTAGCTATAATTGACGTATCATCAAATCAAATGAGTGAGTAACTGACTTCTGATGAATTTATAGCAAGCTGTAGGACAACTCGTACGCTTTTCTAGCTTTACCAGAAGATTTGTAGATTAGTGAGCTGTGACGTGAGGCAATATACTTTATCTCCGAACACCACCTTGCAACATTCTTACCAAGGTGGGGATTGCTAACCTGATCAATTAAATAATCAAGACACCACCAATAACAATAATACCTAAAATAATAATACTAATGAGAACCTTAGGTAGATTATTGACTGTATGGTAGACAGTTTAGGATTTTGTTCCTGGCATGCTGGTCCTAGGTCACATCATCATGGAGTCCTGAAGAAGGTTCCCTATTTCGATTATCCTTTACTGCAAGCATGTGGCCTCCAATGCTAAAGAGTGATCCTGTTCATATTTGTAGTCCCAGGAACTATCGGTTGTTATTATCCAAAAATGACTGCTGAAGGTAGTATCTTAAGCTGATTATTACTAAGATTTAACATCTGCCTGCCAGTGAGGTCCATAGAGAATCTACCTTAAAAGGAGTAGGAAGGCACATGCCTACATAGGTTTCTTTCCTACCATTGCTAAGTGCTAAGCTGCAACTAGTGTAATTAATACCACTAATAATGCTGTTTTGATTGACTTCCTAAGTTCCTTACCATGCACCAACCACCTTAAGATAGGTGAGTATCTCAAGGTGCCCTGCAGGTCTTACCTTCTGCCTAGGCTACAGGGCACGTCGCAGTGGGTCCTACCAGATTGGTATCTCAGTTAGGAGAAGGGATTTGGACCATGGCTTACCGCCTATCTAGTAGCCACTCAACGCGTCAGGGATGATTTACACGAAATAGCACGCGTAGACCTTATTGCCAAAAAGTGTTTTCACATATATCATTGATAAGGTATCTTCCTACTTTTTCTGGCATCAGCTTCAGGAAAACGAATACTAGTTTGAAAAGTGACTTATACTTGTATCTGTTCTTTTTTCCCCAATCTACCAAGATACTTGGACATATTTTCATCTATTCTCGTTTTACCATCTGACTACGAATCCAACAAATTCTGCATGCGCGATGGCTCTCGATGCAGCATCTCAGATCTCTGTCGGGGCGCTCAGGTAAACGCGAGCTCTTTTATCTTGTCCTTGCCAGAGACCATCCTTTCTCCTTCTCTCTGCTGGCATATCAGCTACGACAAGGATTTACTGATATCGTTTGCAGCGCCATCTTTGATGAAACCAAACCGCAAATCCATGAACCTATCGTCCAGTGTGTCCAGATTAAGCCTTTGCCTCCTCAACCGAACCATCAGGAGCGGTACAGAGCCGTGTTCAGTGATATCTCGAATTATGTTCAGACCATGCTTGCAACACGTGAGTAGGGAGGACCGGTGAATCGTCATCTATTACTGACTAACACGTTGTATGACAGAGGCAAATCCACTCGTAACGAGTGGCATGCTAAGGAAGGGGTGTTTTGTCCGTTTGAAGTCATTCCAAGCAAATTCCGTCAAGGGGAAGAAGTTGTAGCCCCAGAAACCCCAAATTATGCAAGCGGCTAATGTCACCATAGAATTCTCATAGTCTTGGATCTCGAAGTCTTGCAGGAACTCGGCGAAGCGGAGAAAATCGGAGAACCCAAACCATTGGAAAATAAGTTGGAAGAAGATGAAAAGCCACAACCGACTACAATCTCCGGTGGTGGATTTTATGGCTCCAAGGTTCAAAATCAGCGAGGGGAACCTCGCGTACAGCCTGCACGTTCCTCTTTGACATCAACCCACGCCACCATCTATCCGATCGAAGCTATCTCTCCTTATTCCCATAAATGGACGATCAAGGCGCGTTGTACGAGCAAATCAGCAATCAAAACCTGGCACAACAGAAACTCGGAGGGTAGGCTATTTAGCGTCAACTTACTCGATGATAGTGGTGAAATCCGTGCCACTGGATTCAATGAGCAGTGCGACCTGCTCTATGATGTTTTTCATGAAGGAAGCGTGTACTATATATCTAGCCCCTGCCGGGTTCAGATTGCAAAGAAGCAATTTACCAATCTGAACAATGACTACGAACTTACTTTTGAAAAAGATACAGTTGTTGAAAAGGTCAGTGAATTTCTCGAGCGCAGTTGCATCTGAAAAGCTTATATATTTTTGGTTTAGGCAGAGGATCAGAGCGATGTTCCGCAAGTTCGGTTCAATTTCACAACCGTGGGCGATCTCCAGTCTGTTGAGAAGGATACCACAATTGACATTATTGGAGTGCTGAAAGACGTCGGGGAGACTACTCAAATCGTATCAAAGACGACGAGCAAGCCCTATGACAAGCGAGAGCTTACATTGGTCGATAGCTCGGGTTTCTCTGTCCGTCTAACCATCTGGGGCTCCGCAGCATTGAATTTCAATGCCACGCCAGAGTCTGTAATTGCTTTCAAGGGCGTCAAAGTCTCTGATTTTGGAGGACGAAGTCTGAGTTTGCTGAGTTCTGGCTCAATGACTGTCGACCCTGACATAGAAGAAGCCCATCGCCTCAAGGGTTGGTATGATGCTCAAGGCAGACACGAGACATTCACGTCACATGCCACTATGTCCAATGCATCCTCGTCTGCATTGAGATTGGATCACTTGAAAACAATCGCACAGATACGCGAGGAACAACTAGGGATGTCAGAAGATGCAGTCTACTTCTCGCTCAAAGGGACTGTTATTTACATAAAGCAAGACAACATGTGCTACCCTGCTTGCCTCTCCGAAGGATGCAATAAAAAAGTGACGGAACTGGATCCCGGTCAATGGCGGTGCGAAAGCTGTGATAAGACTCATCCACGTCCAGAGTATCGATACATCATGCTCATCAATGTTAGCGACCACACGGGCCAGCTCTGGCTCAGTTGCTTCGATGAGGTCGGGAAACAGTTAATGGGCACTTCTGCAGATCATTTAATGGATCTTCGCCAAAATGGAGAAAAGGCCGCTGGAGACATCTTCCAGGAAGCTAATTGCCGAACTTGGAACTTCAGATGTCGGGCCAAGCTTGATCATTTCGGAGATCAGCAACGGTGAGCATCTGCTGTTTGGTTACCAATATTGAACTTACCGCTAATGATATCTTAATTAGCATCCGTTATCAGGTATCGACGGCCAAACCTGTCAACTACTCGGAGGAAGCATCTCGCCTCATGACCCTGATTAATTCATATGGCCTTTCTTGATTTGATATCTCTTGGATTGATAGTGGATTTGCCTTTCCTGACCAGGTTTGATCCTTCCGAGGCTTCAATTTGTTACATGCACGATTTTAACTTTATAAACATTCGTCAATGTATGAGTGTATAACGTCGTTCTGCTTCATTCCAAGAGTTTAGGACTCGACTTCTTGGTTGGAAGTTCGCAAAGTCTCGCATACCACGTACGTCTTGGGTAATTGGGAAGGGTAATGCATACGAGGGTATGAAGTCGGATGAAGCTTAAGCTGCCATTTGTAGGTGATTTTCTCCTTGACAATCCGCCTTGTACTTACCACAAAGATCGTCTTTATGTCAGTTCGGGAGCCCTGTCCCTGTAATCTTATTCCTTCCCTCATTCATGTTCTTCTTAACGATAACACAGGAATTACGGCTGTCTTCAGCTAGTGGACTATATAGTCCACTAATATACTTGAGTTCCTGTAGTATGTAGAGAGGTAGGCCCCGGCAGGGAGGCAGGGGGTGGGGTATTACTCAGTACTCCATATGAGAGGTACAGCCTATAACATTTAATGCTAGTAAAGGAGTGCCAGGTCTCTAAGTACGCTATATTCAGAATCCAGGATTCCAGGCTAATCTACTCTACTATAGGAGTGTATGGAATCCCAAGTATCATAAGCTTAGTGTAAGAAAGTAGTGTTCTAGGCAGCTACTATCTACTACAACAAAAGGTCATAATGGTGATTCCCTTGGTGATGCCCTATGGAATCACCAGTCACCTGGCCTAGAACATGTTATAAGCCTCCCTGAGGTAGTTACACCCCCAAGCCGCAACCCCATGATACTTAGATATGCTAGGAAGCTCTCTTTAGCTTCTAAGGACTGGATAATCTTATCAAGATAGAGCATATGGGAATATCATTTTTCTAAGAGCTTATCTAATAATGTGTTTAGCTGGCTCAGTGGGCTAAGTAGTTATAGACATGCACTTAGGGGGTATGTTACTAATATATACATAAGATATAGATAGTATTTGAATAGTAATAACTCTGGGCTATTAAATGAGATGATCTTATGCAACTTAACTACCTAATATTAACCATATTATCCCCCAAGTACGGTTGCCTGAATTTAATTTGGAATGACCCCCAAAAATGACACCAATTTTGAATATGCCAGAGATATCGGCGGTGTTGATTGGCAGAATAAAATTGACAATTTTGTTCCTACTTGCTCTCCCAGAAAATTTTACCACTCCTTTCCACACACAGCATCTCTTACCCATATCTTATTTGATTACGAAAGTTTACATTTCTCTCATTCTTGTGAAATTTGGCCTTCTTATCCCATATCTGTGGATCTATCTGTATTTGCTCAGTCCCTGGTTTCAAAGTGAGGAAAGACTAGACCTCAACAGATCCTCATCATGGCCAAGCGTGCCCACCACGAAGGTGGCGATTACCGGCCCAAAAAGAGGACCAAGAATGAAAGAAATGGAGCGGGATCGAAGGTCTCGCCGTCTGCGGAAGCTATTAGAAATGAACTTGATCCTATACCAGATGCTACTTACGTCCCGTCACCAGCCCTAGGTGATCTTTCTCAGATTGAGATAGACCAGTTTCTCGAGAAGCATTGCATTAAAGTGACTGATTCTTCGGAAGCGCCGCCGCTTCGCCCCATAATTTCGTTTTCTCACCTCCCTAGCAGCTTCAGCAAGATCTATGACCCATTGAGCTCTTTCTCATCGCCAACACCTATTCAATCGGCCACATGGCCCCTACTCTTCGCCGGTCGGGATGTCATAGGCATTGCAGAGACTGGAAGCGGGAAGACATTGGCTTTCGGCTTGCCGTGTATTAAGAAAATTCTGGATTCAGGGAAGGTCAAGCCAAAACATGCACGACCTGCAGCGGTCATCATTTCGCCAACTAGGGAGCTTGCAATGCAGATATATGATCAGCTCTCGAAGTTTGGAGCCTCTGTGGATATCAGAGTAACATGTATCTATGGGGGTGTGAAGAAAGACGAACAGCGCGAGGCCCTGAAGACTGCAGCTATTGTTGTTGCCACCCCTGGTAGACTAAAAGATCTTCAAAACGATGGCTCCGTGGATCTTGGAAAGGTCAAATACCTAGTCTTGGACGAAGCGGATCGCATGCTGGACAAGGGGTTTGAACAGGATATAAAAGATATCATCCGCTCCACGCCAGATTCAAAACGCCAAACAGTTATGTTCACTGCAACCTGGCCTCCAAGCGTCAGAGACCTGGCGGCTACTTTCATGACTTCAGCTGTGACTGTCACCATTGGTGGTGATCCTTCCGCCGATCCGCGTGCTAATACCAGGATTAAACAGGTGGTCGAGGTTGTGAAGCCTCAGGAGAAGGAGGCTAGACTTGTGCAGTTGCTCAGTCGCTCTCAGCGAGGCGCAGCAGTTTGCGATAAGGTTCTTGTCTTTTGCTTGTACAAGAAAGAAGCGGTTCGCGTCGAGAGACTTTTACGAACCAAGAACTTCAAAGTCGCAGGGATACATGGAGACTTGAACCAGCACGAAAGATTCAAAAGTCTGGACGCATTCAAAACCGGGGCGGCTACTGTACTTGTTGCCACCGACGTGGCAGCCCGTGGCCTTGACATACCGTCAGTCAAATTGGTTATCAATGTCACCTTTCCCCTAACAGTCGAGGACTATGTACATCGAATTGGCAGGTAAGTAACGATGTTCTCTCTCGGCTGAAATGTGTTAATTCGATTTTTGAATAGAACCGGGCGCGCCGGAGCCGATGGCCATGCCATTACTCTTTTCACAGAAACGGATAAAGCTCAGTCTGGCGCGTAAGTTCTCAAAACCGTCAATCAGCCTATGTATTCGAGTAGGCTGCTAATGTGGCCATCTTCCTAATTTGTCACAGGTTGATAAACGTTCTGAGAGCAGCCAAACAAGAAGTACCGGACGCTTTGCTAAAGTTTGGAACAACCGTGAAGAAGAAGCAGCATGGTGCGTACGGTGCATTCTTCAAGGATGTGGATACCAGCAAGTCAGCGACAAAAATTGTTTTCGATGAGTGAACTCGTATTACTTTGTCTTGCGGTATGAGGCGTCCTGCTTCCAAGTTTGACAAACCCGGTTGTGCAATCCCCTCAAATACGTTCTCTCGAAATATAGACTATCATAGAGGGCCGTCAGAGCTTGTTCAAGTCTTATCCAAAGGGTAACTCACACTAGGATGGCATAGGAGGCGCAAAACCCTACCGCCTGTATCAGACCATGAGAATCGCTGTGGAACAGCTCTGGCCTGAGTATTGTGATTGTGGTCATTAGAAAGCCAGCAGTATAAGTATGAGGATTCAAGCCGAACTCGGTCAACGTCATGTCGTTGTCATGATTGTGCATGTACTCTCGTATGAAATTTAGACTCCAAAGTATGCGCACTGTCATGTTGACTATATTGGCGTACACCAAGCCACGAGCGCCGAGATCGCCAACTCTCAGGAAAAGGTAGGCCGCTAACGCAAAGCATGCTGAGAAAACCCCCATCCAGCCCGCCTGTGATCGAAGCTCCGACCCATTAGCAGCAGACGAGACAAAGGCCTCTGTTATACCATTGAATGCCAAGAAAGGTATATAGAAGCAATAAAGCGAAAGTAGGCGATAGACTTCAAAACCAGCCCATGCTGTACCACCCAATAGGTGAAGCATTTGCTTAATTATGACGGGGTTCAAAGGAAAGATGAGAGCAGATAGAATCCCGTATGCCCTCATGACATCGGTAAGATGCATCTTAGCAGCCTCGATGTTGCTTGATTTTTCTCCGTTTGAGTCACTGAGACCCAGCAGTGACGAAAAGAGGGTGCGAGAGCTCTCCTCAATGGGCTGAAAAAGGACGCGAGCTATAAGACCACCATAATTAGAAGCGAGGAAATATATCCCCTGATCCTCCAAGCTCGACATTGCGGCGAGAATCATGGTGTCTCCTTGCGTGAGCAAATGCTTGACCACAGATTGAAAGAAGAGATTTGCAGATAGAGAAACCAACTGCGACGAAAACATGCCCCGGACATAAACGGACTTATCCCTTGGACCTGTTATTATGGCTGAGTTGTATTCGATAGGAATGACCTCCACATACCTTGTTCTTATGCGGCTGAGCAGAAACGAAAAATGCCATCTACTCGCTGCGTTTGATAGAGCTGTACAGTACCCGCAGAGAAGCACCAAGGCATAAGAGAGATGACCAAGTGCAAATGGAAGTATACCGACATTGTTTCCATTCCAGGACGCCCAGATAAATAGACCACACGTTGTTAGACTCCTTACAAATGCCGCGGCCATTTCAACGGTTGCCCTAGTCTTGTACAGCATATATCTGTGGACTACAGCAAAGAAAGGTTCAGTGCATAGCTCTAAGATCGACGCGAGACAGACGATTGCCACACTGCCGCGATAGAACGATATTTGAGCAACCTGCTCAGCAGCAAACTGTGTGTAGGAAGTACCGAGCAAGATAGACAGCGCGATTCCAATTCCAAGGCTGAGGTAGGACATGTTCACTATTGATTGAGTCGCCATAGATTGAGCTTCCATTTCCTTGTCGCAAGCTAAGCGCGACTTCTCTTCTTTGCTGATGTCGGGCAATGAAGGCGAATCCAGAGGCTGTCTCTGAATGGCTGATCTGATGGCCTCCCGAGAGAAGTATAAGATCGTAACCATGAACAACTCAAGTTGAGTTGCTGCTCCCAGAGTTGCTGGTGATAGGTTCCTCAGGACCAGTTGATTGGCAACAAAGGTGAACATCCGCGAAACCACCTGGATCATGACCAAAAGCGTAGTCCCCGACACCGATGATGCCAAAGCCCTTCCAGTGTGAAGTCTGTCTTGCTTGGACATAGTGGCATGCTCTCTGCACGTCTCATATGAGCTTTTTTAATCCGCAAGTGTTATCGAGCTGGGACTGATTGCGTGGATAACGAAGGTTGAAACACAATCGTGATTTAGACGAGTATGACATAAGACAAAGCTGTAGTCTTTTGTCTTCAGAAATGACTTCTTCAGGCACACGGTGCTGAGCAGGACCAAGGTAGAGCTCTGTTGTGATGTTTGTCCTCTACCTAGCCGCAGCTGCCGCCGCCGCAGTAGGGTGAACCACACTGGGTCCGCATATGTAGAGGAGCCTGTGGAAATCACGGGCCAAACCCTCTGACCTGCACACTTTATTTTTACCAGGATTCACCTGCCTGAAATGAAGATGAATGAGCTCCTAGTGTATCTATCCATGCACTTGCTGAATAGATCTTTTTGACTGCGTCGATCTACGATGTTTTGGCTTCCTGCGTTCTAGGATTCATTTTGCAGACGATCATGTCATCTATCCATTGATTGGTCTTTCTATTTGTCAAAAAAGCGGACTCTTCTGCATTACAATAGTACCCTAATTGTGAAGGCTAAGGTCGCTGAGGCTTGTGAGGAATGAGGGGAAAAACCAAGAGCTCCTTCGCCTAGTCGCAGTGCAGGCTGATGTAGAGGAGATAGGCGGCCAAGACCCGGAAACACCATGAAGGAGAAAGTCGAGCTCGCAAACCCATCCGCGGAAGAAGGCTTGAGCAGGTGACTTGCTGCACCTAGATCGGGCTCTTTTGCTTCAAGGATATCGCACCAACGGGTGGAAGGACCAGGATTAAGCCCTAATGATGTCCGACAACTAAAAAGGAGGGAGGTAGAAAGGATACCCGCCATTCTTCGTCTTGAAGATGTTGAGGAGGAAGCTGTACATACAGAGCAGTACGCCTGCCCAGATTACGACGGCCAGTTGCTGTGCCTTCTTGTCTCCCATGCGAGGGACCTTCATGGAAAGAGCAATCGCTGCAAAGGAAAGTACAGCGTCTGCAATCACAGTGAATCATCAGTATGTATGTGGACATGGTCGTGTCTCCGGAACGTGAACGACTTACAAATGGCAGCGACAATCTGCGTTTCCATGCCGAACTGGTTAGAGAATCCACCAGCAAAATAGCTAATGCCTCCCTTGCCATCACCTACGACGTAAGGTACTTTGCGGATATGATTAAACATGTGGCCACTGGTGAACAGCAAGATAGCAATCAGGCTAAAGCCTGCCCACAGGTTTCGGTTTCTTATGATCGGCAAGGCGTACGGAGACAAAACCGTGAACAAAGTTATCACACCCATAAGGATAGTGATTGCAGAGACAATTCGCAAGTAATTGATTGGGCGGATGAGAGGTGGTTTTGAGCCTTCCGGAAGATGTCGGCTGATCCATGTGTAGAGTTGGTCGGCAGATATTGGGCTAAACGTCTTTCATCAACACGGAGAAATCGTGTGGCAGATCCAAGAGTCTCTTACCCAGTGAAGTCGAATCTTTTGGGTGCATTGTCAACCTTGGCAAAGGGGCCGACTGTGGGAGGAAACAAGAGGAGGACGGGCGCAGTTTGAAGCATCAGCTTTTTCCTCATTAGATTAGATGAACAATACATCAAGAGGGTTCAGGAAGAATGATCATTCTTATACCTTCTGGAAGGTCTCCTTGCCATTACTGAAATCCAGAGTAGCGAGGAGCAGCTTAAGATCGTCTGACTTGGAGCCCTTATTCCAACTTCGTGCAATGAGGTCCCACTCGGATTGGAACTCGCGACATAGGACGCAACCATAGCGAGCGTCAGTAGCTGTTAGAAGAACCGCGACGTGGAAGTCGCGAGGCTTTGAGGTCAAATCATGATATGTAACATCCGTCAATTCAATCGGCGCGACACGAGATACTGATTTGTATTTCTCGTACTTATCAGGGTCTGCGGATGTACAAAGCGCGCTCGTCGCAATGCAGAGGAAAGAGATAAGGAAATTGAGTTTCATTTTCTCCAGGATCTTGAAGAATGGCTCATTTAAGATGCTTTGTTGAGCTTGAATGTGAAGAAACACTGGAAAACACAGTGAATGAACGATCCGCAAGGACCAGTGGTCATTATCTGATGTCTGGGTAGGAGGTATTCCAGACGGAGTAGATGCATGGCAGCACTCGATAACTACGCAATAATCGCTTTAGTGCAACCGAGAGAGTCCAGGTGTCCATAACTTCGGGAGCTGCCGAGCTAATTTTTCCGTTGCAAGTTGAAAGACGCGTGTCGGCCGCTGCCCCAAACAACCTTACGTTGGCTACCCCCGTACCTTGATTTCGTTACAGACTGCTTTTTCATACATGACCACTGACCCTAGGCAAACTAGACTTCATGCCACAATAATACAATCTTGACAACTCGATTTTCGCTATACTTAGTTGTTGTTGATCTCCCTTGCAAGCCAACACCGAATTCTCTCGTCCAGATGTCAACACCGGGTTTTAATGATGTATGTATGCTTTACGACCGCGAGATGCAAGTTGAAACTTACCCCGTTCCTCAGTGCCGAATGGCACTTACCACAGCACACTATGAGCAAGAATATGAACGTGCTGTGGGCCGGGCAACCCTTGTTCTAGAAATCGAGCGAGCTCGGGAAATACGTATGCAGCAATTACTTCTCCAGTTCAAAAATGACAGCCTGCACTTGCAGCTAGAGGAGACCAGCGGAGAATTAATCAGGGCCAGAGAATCTGAATCGTGCCTACGCGTTCAATTCAATAAGACCCTCAATGAAGCGAATCGCTTAAAGAATACGCTCGCTGCCTCGTCACATGAAATAGAGAATCTTCGTGTACGTTGCCCGTTATACCTTGACTTGTTGGGACATCACTCTAACTTTTGCGATAGGGCGAACTTGCTTCTCTGGGGAAGACTGCAGTTGAATCTAAGAGATTGGTAGACGAGAATATTCGCCTATCGAAAGAACTTTCCAACTTGCAATTAGAAGCGGAGCAGTTTAGGGTACAAAGCACATCTTTTCAGAATACCGTCGCCGAAAAGCAGGTATTGAGACGCCAGCTGATTACGGTCGAAGAGCAATTGGAGAACGAAAAGCGCGCTCACGAACGTGCTCAGTCCCGAGAGACTCGACAGGCAGCGGAAATTGCCAATTTGTCTTCGAGACTTGAGGAAGCACGTAAGGAACTTGCAGAGCAAATACAAGCTCGGGAACGACAGGAGCGCTGTGCTCGTCAGCAAAAACATGAAAGCGAAGCTCAGCGCGCTGCTCTCAAAGAAATGATCGAAGATCTCAATCGAAAACTGCGGCAAGTCAAAGATCAACTTCAAGAAGCTCAGAGTAATGGTCAACAGCGGCGTAATAATCTCAAAACAACCGAAAGTCCTCAGCCCCATGCAAAATCTCGTGCTCCTCCTAATCGAACAATGGGCACCCAATTTGTTCCCGCACTGACCATTGCAACACCAGGGGCGATCAAGTCCTGGAATAAAGGCATCAAGCAACCAACGGCATTGCCTGGCGATAAATCGTCTTTCTCGATTACCCCATTTTTGAAACGCGCGAGTGAACCTCAGAATCCTTCAGTCAGTTCTGATGACGATCTGAATGAGCTACACGCGGTCACTGTGTGCGCGGGGACACCTGGGAAAGTTTCCAGTGACAAAATGGATTTCGCCGAGAATGCAACTATAAGCAGTCCACAGCAAGAAGACGAGCTGTCGTTCAGGGCGGCATCGTCTAAAAAGCGGTCGCAACTATCCCACCATATTGGTACCAAGCCCAAAATGGCCAGAGCAATATCGTCCAGGTCACGCTCCCCACAGACTGATGTCGAAAACCATGCAGAAGGTGACGATGTTCCAAAGAACAGGGCCTCGAGTCATGGTCAGATGAAATTGAAGAGGCGTAAATTGGGTTTCCAGCGAGATAGAAACTTGTTTGAGGAAGAAGAAGACCCGGACAACCAGGACATCAGAAAACCGGCGCGTAAACTTGCTCCTGGTCCTGGACGAACTTCCCGAGACGAGATACAGTTAACAGCCCGATCCAGTATAGTGCACGGCCGAGGTTTTGGTGCCCCTACGGGATTCTCCCCGTTAAAGCGAGACAGAAAGAGAATGTAGACGGTGGAAAACCTTGAAGGAATATAATGTTTATCCGTAGCGTAGTCCTTGATTTTAGTAGCGCTGTACTTCATCCTTTACCTGCATTCCTCTTTCATGATTGTGGATTCTTTCACGTGGAGAGATTTCGGTACCCTGTTCAGTACCTGCATAAGACGCTGCCCAGACTTCGTTTCAAGTGCAGTGACCTGAGAAGTTGACCGATGGCTCTCATTAATATATCATGAACTGCTTGATCTATAGAATGTCACCTATTCATTGAAAGTAAGAAGAACGCCACCTATGTATCAAACCACAATGTAAATCCCAGATTGATATGAGGAACAATAATTGGACTAGTCGCTGTGTTACGGAGGGTGTATGGGGTTGACTACATGTATGTTTTAGGACATGAAAGGCAAGAAACTTCGTTGAGCTATATCTAGGGGAGTATAGTCCTTACATATTGTAAGAAGCGTCCCAATCTATCTACAATGCGTACCTTAGCTCCAATGTTGCAGCTGTTTGGAGTCAATATTAACACTTGATTTGGAGAGGGAACAGCATGTTTTAATGAAAGGAGATAGGGGTGGGGTGATACCTACTATACTCTTAAGTTTAGCTATTAAAGCCTCCTGATATATCATTATTGCTATCATTGTCGTTGATAGATACTCAATAGCTCTCCATCCTTTTCCAAGATTTCACATGACACTTACTTCAGTATCTTGGTGTCCTACATTGTTTGAATACACCTTCTAAAGGGCTGCCTACTAGAGGTATACTATCTACGGAGTTTATCTACTTGTATTTGTTCTTTTCCATCTCGTCACCGCCATCATCGGGCAGTGTTAGATTTTCAGTATCTACATTGTATCACACCTGATCATCAAGGACGGCCCAATCCAATAATACATTGACGAGATCCCACCAAAATTTCCCGCTGACACCAAACGAACTGGGTATCTACCTCACATAGAAAGATCCCAGCACCATGTTCTTTTCGTCCTGCCCAACCAAGACTATAAAACTCGAGATCAGTGATATAACGTCTCTCCTCATATTCAAGAGACATTCATCCTCGAAGAGATGGCAAGCACGTCAGATCAAAGACCACTTTACAAGGGCTGCGGCAGTACAAGGCTTGAAGAGCCGTGCAGCATTCAAATTATTGCAGGTATGGATTACTTGAGCCTTACTGGTCATTGTATACTAAACACAGGTAATTTTAGATCGATGAGAAATATCACATTTTCAAGAGTGGGCAAACAGTAGTGGATCTGGTATACGCCCTGTCGCTTTCAAGTCTGGGCATCCAGGCTGACCATCTGTTATTCTCATCAGGGATACGCCCCCGGCTCCTGGTCTCAGGTTTGTTCGATCTCGCGGCAGTTTTAATAGACATCTAACTGTCTCAGGTGGCAGTGACTCGAACTCAACCGAACGGTCGAGTCCTGGGCGTAGACATAATCCCAGCACAGCCCCCCAAAGGCGTCTCCACCATACAGGGCAACTTCCTTGCCCCAGATATTCAGGCCTACGTTCGGGAGTTCCTCCGCGATCCTTGTAGAGGCAGACCGCGTTCCCCTGGTCCGTGGGACGGTGACGGACACAATAATACGACCTTGAGTACGACCGCGAGCATGGAGCATAATAGCGAGTGCATCGGACAAAGTGATGCCGTGTCGGAGAGAACGGTAGATGTGGTTTTAAGCGATATGTGTGCTCCCTGGTTCCAAACCACCGGCTTCTGGAAGCGAAGTCTAAGTGACCCTTATAATAGGATGATGAACACAAGCGGCGTGAATTTCCGAGATCACGCCGGCAGCATGGTACTTCAATCAAATGTCATACTTATCGTACATACTTGACTAACCTGATAGGACCTCTGCCGTGCCGCATTGCAATTCAGCTTTGACACCTTACGAACTGGAGGTCATTTCATTTGCAAATTTTATCAAGGGGTCGAGGACAAAGAACTAGAGAGACAGTTCAAAGCACTCTTCCATAGAGTGCACAGGATCAAGCCAGAGTCTTCACGAAATGTACGTGCCGGACATATCGTGTATTTTTATCGTCATCACGCACTGATTTGCCCAGGAATCAAGGGAAGCGTACTTTGTTGGCCTCGACAGAAGGAATAACGCGTTGAAAAATGAGGTCCTCATTCATTCCTAAATCAGAACCCACCAGCCAGATGTAGCACTCATCTCATTCTGCTGCCCTGCCGTGCGCAGTTGGTACCAGATCACCGAATTCTTAGATGATTTCCTCCTCGTTCTCAAGCGACTCGTCCCACTCGATGTCATCTATCGTTTCTTCTGCTCTTGCTTGGACCTTCTGTTGTGTCAGCCATCCATATCAACGGAAATTGCCTTGTTCATGGCCAGTGCCAGAGATTTCCGGTCGGGGTTGGGTGATTTGCGCGGACGGGGGAAGCGAAAGACAAGGATTAGAGGGTAGGATAAAAGAGGATTGTTCTGACTGACCTCCCTAAGGCCACTCAACTCCTCCACATATCCGGGCTCGTTCAAAGCTTTTACAACAAATTCCCAGCCCTGCTCATTGTATGCGTTAATGACATTTATTGAGCAGGCGCTACAACAGTCATAGCTTCTTCCTATAACCGAAATGTTTTCGAAGGACGAAAGAAATCCCCTGATTTGGTGTGGCACCAGACCAAGAGGGTGAGAACCGCGGTCATCGTTTGGCAAAGCAGCTGGGGCCGCAGGACCTTGAGGGTGCTGCAGAAGTGAAATGAGCAGCTCAACCGCCAAGGCTGACGCTATTGTGGCTACACCTGGTCGAGTGACGGTGCACTGTTGATCAAGTGTCTGATCTCTTACAGACTTAGAAAAAAGTCAGTCGCATAGAGGCAAGGCACTTGGGAATGATGGCTTACGTTCATCGGCGCAACTACGTCATTGCAAAAGTAGCAGCCAAGCTCTGATGTTGGGTCTGCATCATTTCTGACGCCGTGTCGCATGACCACAAAAGAATCGAAACCAAGCGCTGCATTCATCACAATCTTCCCCGCCGCCTTACCAATGACTGTTGGGAGCCAGCGCGATTCTCTCGTGTCCATAAGAAGGAAAATAACGTCGTGGTCATCTACTAGAGCCTTGAGAATACCGAACTCTTTTAGTGTCTTCTCCATGTCTGTGATAGGATGGCCAGCCATTGGCACCGAAAGAACATGTCCGGTAGCCTCAACACCAGGGTAGATTTCCGACAGAGCTTGCGCAGCTCGAATTGCCTTTCTAGCGCCACCTTCTAGGCAGTCTTTAAAGTTGAAAAGTGGCTGCCTCACCGGATTTGAAAAAGATACGTTTCCGTTATCCACGAATGTTATCTTCGTAACTCCCCAAGCCTAGAGGCCAGCAGCTCGGTGAATGTCTATTCAATAGAAATATGGAATGACGTACCATTAAATTTCGAGCAACATAGCTTCCTAACGTCCCAGCTCCAAGTAAGAGGCATCTGGTGCGTTTGATCTTCTCAAGATCGAGATCCGGGCTGATCCTCCATTTCATGAGTTTCAGATTGAGATCAACGGACTGATCCGCCAGCCTAGCCATTGCGCCGCGGAGTTAGACGCACACAAATACTTTGAGTGGTACATCCCGTAACCTGCTCACCTCTTAGGATTCAGATACTCTGTGAGGTCCACTAATCTCCCTGACAGCTTTCCCGCAGAATTCCGTTCCCAGCCAGTTACTTTGGGCGCACCGATCACTGTTTCAGGAGAACTCCCCGGATGTGACACCGGCTGAGCTTTGCATTCCATTGTGACTACCATGCTGCGACCATTCTCGCGACGTGTATCCCGATACCTCAAAATCTGGGCTCTTCGTAGGCCCCAACGTCGCTTGATGAGAAATAGTAGGTTCCTCAGCATCCAACCCGGCGCATCGTCGTAGTTTGAAGGATCGGCAAAACAAATAAAGCTATCCTCGAATTGCGCCCCATCGAAAAACCCGCTCTCATAACTTGCTAGAGAAGCAATCCTCCAGTTGTGCCCGGCGCTCTGCTGTGAACTTGCCACCAATGTCCCACCTGCTGTTTCAGGCATCCCCTTGGCATCATGCCCAGGTCTGCCATCAAGCTCGAAATACTTCCTTGCGAGGAAGAAGCCTCGCTGACAAGCTTCGACGCTGCGGGACCAGGTCTGCACTGCTTCCACAAGAGTCGAACTTTCAAGAGTGGATAAGGCCTTGAATGGTGCCCTATCAATCGGTTCAACCGGAGTATCACCGACGATCTCCCCAGAATATGGTACAGGAGTCCAGGAAGGGGTTGAATGAAGTGCAGGAAACGCGAACCAGTAGTGGAACTTATACTTCTTGAGATCTGCGAAAGACAGTATCATGAAGGAAGATAATTTTGACGGACACAAGTAGATGCTGCCGTCCTCTATGGCACCCCGTATCTTTCCGAAATATCATTAGTAAACTTCATTGACCTTTTGCACCGTGAGGCTGACCGTTTGCCCGGCTTGTTGCAACATCTGAGGCTTATCGCTGTCGCGGTATTCTTCAAAAGTATTAAAGTTTTTGATCGTCCCTTCAGCTCTGTAATACCCTTCCGGTACACTGGTGTAATCCATGGTCAATCAGCAATTAAACCCTCTGGACCCTACTTATCGCCAAGATAATTGTGAAAGGAAGTAGGAGTTGAGCTCAGACGATGGACTCACTCGTCGCTGGTGAGGGCACTTCCATGTATCTGCATCCGACAAGAATTATTCGGTGCGTCCGTAGAGCGCAGTTCGTACAGGCCTAATACATTGCGAGCAGAGTCATCGAGTTTGTCACGGTCTATCTTCAATGTAGCTAGAGCTGTGTAGAATGGGAGCTCGATGTCCGAGGCAAATGGAGCGTACTGCATTTTGTTCGGTTATAATATCGTGTGGATGTTCTAGGATTCTGAGCCCTATCTCAATATTTTTAATGAGTGAGCCGCAGGTATATCTGGATCTGTCTCTGCTGGGTAGTAAGGGCTCTGATTATGATGACGAGCGTTAAACTGTTCAAGTGCAACTGTATCAGACTGTGGAGTAATGATAAGGTAGGAAGTACGGAGTTAGAGGGGTACTAGTACTAGAAAAGTAGTAGTAATAGATGACGGCGAGGCTGATAAGGCGGGCAAGGCCAACGTCCCGGATTTATCATAATACGAGAGGTAAATCCCACCCTATTACATACAGATCTTAACTGCTCCGGAGAGCAACGTGACGACTCCTCTTCCCTGTTATTCATCATTTCTGAACAGCTGACCAGGTCAGAAATGATAATGGTCATGGGCAACCCTTAGCCACAATCCATCACTTCGTCCATTATGGGTAGTCACCCTGCCTTCTTGTTTGGGAACTCGCCAGCTTAGGGTATTCATCGTTGTTTTGTTGACCCACGCAGCGAAGTAAGTTATACTATCTAGTCGGTGTATCTAGGTACTCTCAGGCTCTTCCTTCCTCAGCATATTTGGCATCTAGGTATCAATACTACAGTATTCTGCGGTCTATGTTGTATTTCTGATTTCTGTTACTATTAGCTTCGCTCTAACCGGACTCTTAGATGTTAATATATATAAATTATAGCGAGAGACTACACGATTGGGATTGGTTTATAATAATACATTCATAACACTAACGTACCTTAAGTTCTCCCTACCCCACTAAGTAAATCCTACGCGGCTAGGCTGTTGCTTATAATTCGGATCTTCTCGATTATTATTATCTGTAAGGTTTACGTACCTCTGGTCACCTCAGACGCAATTGTGTTTGAAAAATCAACTGGATAGCCCACTGGTGTCAACCTCGGCTTGTAATGGGTTAATAGAAGAAACCAATTCATTATCGTACTGATTGAAGGATCTGCCACTTTACACACATCTCACCAGGCATCCTTTGCATCTTCCTGTCAGGGCCAAGAAATGCTGATTGGCTTGTGTGGAGGTTAGTATGAACCCTTATTGACGAAAATATTCCACAGCATGATGGACTAATGACACAGGAGCGGACAGGAATATGCTCAGGCAAGCACGCCATCGCAGATTACCTCATTGAACATCAAGAGTTCCAACTCCTTGAGCTGAACAACAAACACTACCCTCGCATAACCGATGACCCAGAAGACGATCTTCGGTTACAAGCTTCGGAACTCAGCAACAAGAAGAATTCGGAATATACGTTCGACAGCGTCGAATCCATCCTAGACTTTGCCACGAAAAGATGGAGGGAGCGCTGGGTCACAACAGATATCTGGGATACTGCGACCATAGAGCGTTTTCTTCAACGACCATTTTTCCTCCTAGTGAGCGTTGATGCGCCAGTTAGTCTTCGGTGGAAGCGGTTCACAGATAGGTAATTCCCTTGCCAAGACCCTATGCCCTCAACACCATATGCTGTATGGAATATAATGTTTTTACTCCATTTTTAGGTGCCGAAGGAGACAGCTTGATCCTCCTCCGCTTGAAAGATTTGTTATTTGGAATGATTGGCACCTCTACGATAAAGAAATTGGACGTGCCTATCTGACGGATCGTGCGCAAGTGCGATTGTTCAACTCATGCTCTTCTTTGGAGGAACTGCATGCTGCTCTTGAAGCCCTGAATCTCGCCGATGAGCAACGTCTACGTCCAAATTGGGACCAGTATTTCATGCAACTAGCTTCACTCGCTGCGCAGAGAAGCAATTGCATGAAGAGAAGAGTGGGCTGTGTGCTCGTTAGGGAGCGCCGTGTAATTAGCACCGGATACAACGGGACTCCTCGGCATCTTACCAACTGCAATGAAGGTGGATGTATGAAATCTCCCGAAGGCTTGCAGCTTTACTTTGGTTTTCTCGTGCTTTTCTAAGAGAGGCTCACATCGACCAGGTCCGCGATGCAACCGTGGAGAAGGAGGAGGTGTTGGCCTATCGACATGTCTTTGCCTCCATGCTGAAGAGAACGCTTTGTTGGAAGCAGGCCGAGAGCGTATCCGTGAAGGTTCAATACTCTATTGCGATACGTCAGATTGCCCAGTCCCTGCTCGTTGCTTTCAGATGTTGATGATCCGTAGATGCCCTTGCTTGACGTGTACAGTCAAGATCGCCCAAGTCGGTATATCGGAAGTCGTGTATTCCCAAGGATACAACATGGACCAAGAAGTTTGTCTGAATCACCACACTTTGGTAAACGCAGCTAACAGGAGACAGAGCGCTGCGATCTTGAAAGCTGCTGGAGTATGTCTGAGACAGTTTTCCCCGGTAAGCTACACTGTCTCTTCCGGACTCGAGAAAAAGGGCTTACACAAATATAGCCTCGAAACGGCCTCATCTATCTCCAAAATTCTCAGAACATGGCTTCTGATTTGCCATTGATCATCAGTCTTTCCGGTGGGAACGATGTCTCATAACGCGCTTGTTCATGATATAGCGTTTAGTTCGACCAAGCGATATCTACAGACCGTCTGACTCAACATTTCGAGATTGTTTGCATGAACCATTGCAATAAAGGACTATAAATTTTGAAATAACAAATAAAGGAGCATTGGTTTCCATTGGTCAAGACGGGTTTATTTTCCCATTCACGCCTTAGTGGTTTTCGTTGTCTGCCAGGCCGCAGGGCCCAACCAGCAGGGTAAGATCATTTTTGGATAGAATATACTCTTGTACAATAATCCAGTAGACTGCATTGTCAGCGAGCTTCAGACTATGCGAACACCAAGTAGTAGTACTAGTGAGAAAGTGGATTCTAAGGCGGTCAGCTGTCTAGAATATTGATGTGGGCGGAAAGGAAAAAAAGAGCAAAAAAGTAGGTTAGTTTAGCTAGTTATCATTTTGAACAGTGACTCAGCTAAATGGCCCCGCCGTGGTGGGGATTGATGTTTGACAATAAATGAGGAGGGTGATTATTCTTCTTCCCATGCCGCTTTAATTCATTCTCTCTGTCCTCGAATGTCTGCGGGCTTACCGAAGCCAGACAAAGCCTGTGATTCAGTCTCTACTCGACTTTAGTATTGAAGTACAGCACCTTGTCTAACGGCTTGAGGTACCGGACTGCCGCCATGCCGACTGTTCACCTGCTCGATTATGTCGCAGGAAATGTCCGCTCGTTGGTGAATGCAATCAACAAAGTTGGGTTCGATGTTGAATGGATCAAGTCTCCGGCCGATATTAAAAATGCCGATGTGCGCACTCTTCTCTGCTGCTAGTCTTGTTTCTGCTACTGCACGATTCACAGCTGACATATATCATCGTAGAGACTCATGGTGCCCGGTGTTGGCCATTTCGGCCATTGCCTCTCTCAGCTTTCCGAAGGTGGCTTCCTGGAACCGATCAGACAGCATATAGAGCTGGGAAAGCCCTTCATGGGCATATGTGTTGGTCTGCAGGCGCTTTTCGAGGGCTCTGAAGAAGATCCCGACACCCCCGGATTGGGACTGGTCCCACAACGAATGCAGAAATTCAACGCTGACACGAAGAGCGTGCCTCACATAGGTTGGAACTCTGCTATGAATACGACCTCGGAGCGTCAAACTTTTTATGGGTTGAACCCGGACAGCAAGTATTACTACGTTCATTCCTTCGCAGCTCTCTACAAGGCTGGCGTATTAGAGAACGACGGCTGGTCAGTTGCTACGGCCACGTACGGTGATGAAGAATTCATTGGCGCCATTGCTCGGGAAAATATCTTTGCAACTCAATTTCATCCGGAGAAAAGCGGACAAGCTGGACTACGGACTCTCCGTGCGTTCTTGAATGGTGAAAGATTCCAGCCAATCGAAACGGAGGGTCTGGAGGCAAGAAAGAGGGAAGACGGGTTGACCCGCAGGATCATCGCCTGTCTTGATGTCCGTACGAATGATGCCGGTGATCTGGTCGTCACGAAAGGTGATCAATACGATGTGCGAGAGAAGGTCGGCGTGGACGCAGGAGGTCAGGTAAGAAATCTGGGAAAGCCGGTTGACATGGCAAAGAGGTATTACGAGCAAGGGGCGGACGAGGTCACCTTCCTCAATATCACGTCCTTTCGGAATTGCCCGCTCGTAGATACCCCGATGTTGGAAATCTTGAGAAGAACATCGGAGACCGTCTTTGTTCCTCTGACAATCGGAGGCGGTATCAAGGACACTATCGATCCTGACGGGAGTCACATCTCTGCTCTGGACGTTGCTACAATGTATTTCAAGTCTGGAGCCGATAAAGTCAGCATCGGATCGGATGCGGTAATTGCGGCTGAGGAGTACTATCGTCGCGGCGAAAAGCTCACCGGAAAAACTGCCATCGAGACAATTTCGAAGGCTTATGGAAACCAAGCTGTGGTTGTGAGCGTTGACCCCAAGCGAGTTTATGTCACAAGCCCGGATGACACCGAGCACCATACGATCAAAACGAAGTACCCGAACGCTAGCGGCCAGAGTTATTGCTGGTATCAGTGCACAATCAAGGGTGGCAGAGAGAGCCGTGACATTGACGTCCGACAGCTAGTGAAGGCTGTTGAGGCCATGGGTGCTGGCGAAATTCTACTGAATTGTATCGACAAGGACGGAAGTAACAGTGGATTTGACCTGGAGTTGATCAACGATGTCAAGGCTGCTATCAAAATTCCAGTCATTGCTTCAAGCGGTGCTGGTGTGCCAAAGCATTTTGAAGATGTCTTCCGATATACAACCACCGATGCCGCATTAGGTGCTGGAATGGTATGAGCACCATTCATCGTCCCATTAGTTCTCAGCTAACGAGGCCACAGTTCCACCGTGGTGAGTTTACTGTTGGACAGGTCAAGGAACACCTTCGGAACGAGGGATTTCTAGTCCGCAACTTCGAAAGCGACAAGTGATGGTATACAGTTTGACACAGCCCATTTTGCGCCCTTGTTACCCCAATGTAGACAGTAATATGAAGTTCTAGCTAATAGAGTTCGCGATCAGAGGAGAGCGGCGTGCTTGGGTCAATGCTTGTATGTTTTGAACTGTACATAGAATGACTCACATCAAAATCACACAAATGATGCCTATTACGTCGATATACGTTTTCAGATATGGGATTTTTACAAGAAAATGGGAGATCTCCATTTATTCCACCCTATCTACATGGCAGCGAACGCCTAGGGTGAAAGGATGCGTCACATGATCTAGGAGACACCAATGCTGTGACAATAGGGTTGCTTATAAAACAAGGTCACATGACCAAATGAACGCCATCAACTCATCACACCAAATTTCATTCACCAAAGACTCTTAAATCGTCTCAAGTTCCTCTCCGTCCGTGCTGAAGGACAATACTCTCCTTCTCTTAACATAATTCAGTGCCGCATGATCACTGTTCTCCTCTGCTTGCTATTAATGTGACTTGGACCTTGTTCATATTATTCTGTTACCTCCGTTATTTGAACACTGGCGACTGTCCAGTAGACCCAGGAACGCCACCTTGATTAACAGCCAGTGCTCTTCACTTCGTTCAGCTCCAGTTCCCTCATTTTGCTGTCATCTCAGGGTTGCATGCCAGTAGTCAATCTCCAGACGTGATCAACTATTCATTCGCTGCCGGACATTTTTCTCAGGGCATAGCTCAGACGTCAGATTTCGTGGGCAAGCAGGACATTTATGACCTTCCTATGGTCTTTGGATTGGCACAAGCTTTGCATTTTCTGACCCACTGTTCGTCGCTGCAGATCAGCTGCTTCTCAACTTTCATAACCAACAGGTCCGAGTTATTTGTATACAGTAACTCGCACTGTTACTGTTTGGACCGAAGGGAAATCTTTCGGAAGTACAGTTTTCGAGCATTGCCATTCCACTTCCCGTCTTGGTGATCTCTGGACTTACCTGAAGAGAGGAAAATTGAGTCACCGTCTGTTATTTTGGCGATCTGCCATCCAATTCAGTGTTACTTCCTTTCTCTCCGTGATTTTTCCTGTCACTTGTATGCTTCATTTTGAAGAAAAGTGTCGTCCCTTTTGTTTCTGATCTAATTACATTCACAAACTCACTTGCTGGACGCGCAATTCAATACAATGTCATCCTCTGTTCACTTCAAGTTCAAGTCTCAAAAAGAGCCTTCAAGGGTAACTTTCGACGGGACCGGTATTTCTGTTTTTGAATTGAAACGTGAAATTATCAATCAGAGTAGATTGGGCGATGGGTCGGATTTTGAATTGTCTATTTACAATGAGGATACAGGCGAAGGTAAGCTCTGCGGTTTTGTCCCCATTACTTCTCTTCGGGCTGGTGCTTGGAGGAAAAACCAGAAAACTCCGAAAAAGAAAATTAAAAAAGCGTCATCGCTGACTTATTCTTGCAGAGTATGATGATGATACCACAATCATTCCCCGTTCCACTTCTGTTATCGCTCGGAGGTTGCCTGCCTCTCGGCCTGGCAAAGGCGGCGCTGCTCGTTATGTATCTGGCAAAATGCCCGTTAGCGCTCGCAGCGCGCCTCGTAATGATGCTTCAATGTCGACCCGAGCTATATCACATACTAGCAACACAGTGAGCAACAGCGTTT
The DNA here is from genome assembly GCF_010724455.1 of Aspergillus lentulus. The sequence continues at coordinate 78,119 of NW_022983952.1, read as the reverse complement.
TAGAGCTCAATAACGCACAGACAGAGGAGGAGAAGATTAATGCTCTCTTCAACCTGCAAGCTAGCCAATGGAAAGAGCAACAACAGGAGATGGCAAAGTATGCATATACCTATTACATGCGGACGTCGTGCTAATGGGCATCAATAGTGCTACACCTGTACCCTTCGGTCGTGGGAGAGGAAAGGCGGTCAATGTTCCTGATCACCCGCCTCCTCCTGGATATCTTTGCTACCGCTGTCGGGAAAAAGGTGAGAGACGACTAGTGTTGAATTTGGGAAACAGGGTTTAACCGATATGTTTGTCTAGGCCATTGGATCCAGGCGTGTCCGACTAACAATGATCCAAAATTCGATGGCAAATACCGAGTGAAGCGATCTACTGGTATACCACGCTCACTCCAAACGAAGGTTGAGAAGCCGGAATCATTGGCACTCGATGGGTCGAATGAGGATCTTCGAAATACAGGTGTCATGGTTAACGCTGATGGTGATTTCGTCATTGCGAAGCCAGACAAAGCAGCTTGGGAGTTGTACCAGGAGAAAGCCAAAGCTTCTTCAGCAGCGGCGGCAGAAGCGGCAGCAGCGGAGTACAGCAAAGAATTGCAGTCCTGGGGTTTGGAGTGCCCTATTGATAAACGTATGTTCCTAGAGCCCACTAAGACACCATGCTGCCACCGAACCTACTGCAATGATTGTATTACCAATGCATTGATTGAGAGTGATTTTGTTTGCCCTGGCTGCGCCACAGAAGGTGTTTTGCTTGACAATCTTTCGGTGGATGAAGAGGCTGTTTCGAGAATCAAAGCCTTTGAGGATGAAAAAGCGGACTCGAGAAAAGATACGCAGAAGAATCTCACAGTGCATGATAGCTCATCCAACAGTAAAGTGTCTGATTCAGAGAGAACAGTCGCTGGGGAGAAGGAGTTATCATCATTGCCGTCAGTCAACGGCGCTCTGGACTCGGCCACGAAGAAAAGACCAGCGGACGAAAATCTCCCGAGCATCGACCATGAAGGGTCGAATTTGAGCCCGTCGAACAAGAAGCAAAAAGCTGATCCGATTGCTCAGGCGACCACCGTGTCGACGAACCTACGAACTCAGGATTCCTCGAATGAGGTCTCATCTATCACAAACGACCAGCCAATGCCTTTTGGGTTTGGCTTTATGAATCCGCAAAGCATGCCTACAATGCCATTCACTGAGGCTGGGTTCATGGGCGGAGGAATGGGGTTTATGAATCCTTTGGGGCTTCCTACAAATGGTTTCCCGAATAATTTGAATCAAGCATGGAATCCAATGAATAATATGGGATTCGATTCCCTTCAGGATGGCATTTATGGTAGTCGACAGAGTGGTGCAATGAATGGCTACGGTCAAGCAAACATGTACTCCAACATGGAAAATGCCTCGATGCAAATGATGGGCATGAGCCAGATGGCGGCGCCGATTTCCCCCAATGCGGGTTTTCAGCAGGGACCAGGCGTTGGCCACTTCTCGAATCAACAACGCACTTCGTTTAGCTCGCCATTCGCGAGGGAAGAAGACTCCCCGTATTTCCGACAACCTGTCAATCCTCAGCGACACCAAGGAAGACACCGAAGAATAAGACCAAGCGATTATCGTGAGTTATAACAGCGTGTGGTAGGATACATGTACATCGCAGCTATGTTCTATCATCACTTCCACATCTCTTGTTCCTGTCGGTTCTTTCTCGGCAACCCCCGAAATGTAGATAGTCCCGAGCCCTCATTTCTTCTCCAATTTCAGGGAATGGAAAAGTCCTTCCTACGGGCTTTCATATAATGTTCTGATAGGGATCGTTCCTTTTGATCCACAGAAGTTTGTTTTAACTCAAACCACCAGCAAAGACCAAGCAACCTGGAAGTGTTGTGATTCGCAGGCACGTTATAGCTAGTACTGGGCCAATGTTTGACACCTGAGCACGAAACTATTACGGAATCCTGCAGGATACGGGATACAAAGACCAACTCTGTAGCTGCTCCGTGGAGAAGTGTAGAATTACCTTCACAGAATCATTAGCAACATTTCTGTTCCCTAGCAAGCTTTGTTTCTCTATAATACGGTCACTTTGATCGCTGGGTTGCTCTAATCATAGGTTTTTTATCAGATTGGTAGAATATTCCAGGGCGATACTCGGAAGTACCTAAGTGATCTGGCTGGTCTCCACCGGGTAAGGTAGTAGGGACAGGTATCTGGCCTAGACACGGGAGTACCAAGGACGGAGTAATAAATTCGCCGCCTAGTGACTAATCCTATTCATGTAACTTATAACAGCCCAAGGTTGGGGGAGCTTCTTTGCCGATGGAGCCTCGTATGACTCTGACTTAACGGAATTCAGCTCCTCATCAAAAACCTCAAACCTACCCCTGTTACACTCAATCAGCAAAGTGACTTTATCCGAAACCCAATTTGCCCCGAATCAAACACCAGTGCCTACTATCATATCATTAATTGCTCTTCCAACTTTACCTGGATAATATATACTTCCAATAAATTCTTATCAAGTTCTCTGCCACCGTCAAGATTTAGTCCACAGAAAAGCTATCGCTATGGCTAAATCCTTCAATAATCAAAGTAGTAACTCCAACCAAGTTCAACGGTCCTTTGGCATTACCTCCCGACCTAGCGTACTCGCAAGCTGCTACAGCGTTGATGCTTTGACTTGCATGGTCAGCGGCTTCCACTACTGCACCACGACGGGGACCGGTAAGATTCGTCCACGCTTAAAATCCAATATTCCGCATCATGATGTACGCTGACATCTGCCATTATTGTATAGGAACACAGTGGTATCCCTGAGGTCACCTCAGGGTCGAAAACCCCTTCTTCAAGTCCTCCCCGCTTGCTACCCGTCCCTTCGCCCGTAGGGAGCAGCTGGCCGGGCAGTCAATTGCCTGAATACAAAGGGGAGGCAACGTATACCATCCCGGAAGAGTGTGAGAGGCTCTTCTGCGACAAATTGCGCGCGATTTTCATTGGTGAGATGAAGTTCGCGCAGCAAGAGTCGCCTGGGATGGATGCGTACCAAAGCCGGCCGAACTGGGCCGGGCGTGGAAAAAGGCCAATTCGAAACTGGGTCGAAGTTTGGGACTACGTTGGCGATGCAATTTATCGAGGTTTTTTGACTGATATGAATGATGAGCGGACATTATTCTTGTTCTTCAGAGACAGTGTGCTTGGCCACAATTTCAAAGCTGGGTAAGTTCTTGTCATCCCTTGAGAGTTGCAGCGGAATCTCTACGACTTCGGGACTTACTTCTATTCTCTCTTTTTCCAGGTTGATCGCCCTGTTCGAGCTAGCCAGTATGCCTATGTTTGAGTGTTCTCAGATTGTTGCGTGCATTCCCCGTTCGCAGGAGGTAGCAGATTCCGAGATTGTGAGAAACCTGGGATGGTGTGGTTTTAATCTGACAACATTGAAACCTTGGATTTCTGAGCAGTGTGTGGAGCACTGCCTGAGCACGAAATGGCTTTTCCTATGTGCGGAGGTCTGACAACGTCAAGTTATTTGACGATCTCTTATTTTTACAGAACTTTTGGCGTCTTTCAGTTTACCATCTTACCTCGGTGTCACCCATTTCCCAAGAGGAACTAATCATTTTTCAAAAGTAATGCCTCTACATAATCTGTGCTCTATGAGGATTAGTACTCACTAGGGACTTTCTGCTTTGATATGAGAATATTGTGACTAGAGTGCTCTATAATTAACATCTATATTCTGCTGAGTCCTTTGGCGAAGCAATCTTTTAGATCTATTAGGGAAAGCGCAGTCCTAAGTCCACAATACTAATAGCAAAACAGGGTTTGTGATACATCCTTGTTATTACTATGTATTTAGGTAGGCACCTTTGTAGTTATAGGTGTTGCATTGAGTTTACCTCATTAATACTCTACGGTCCTGGAATATCTTATCAAATGACACCGATTCAGCAGTAACGCTGTCTTCATTTCTGCATGTTATATCAATGACCAGAATTATGAATGTATGTAAAGGAGTTTCAATCCCCGGCACTTAGGTGGTTTGGAAGCTGGGTCAGTCTATGACCTCAGTGTGACCCGTTGCAAAGTCAAACTCAAGGTCTGGTCTGTATGGAGCATTTAATCAATTATCTACCTGAGCTCGTACCGCGTATAATCTCTCGACAAAATAACACCAAGCTCCTAACCCCATGTTTCCTAAATTCTTATTACCGTCTATAATCTTCCCTCCAAGGCGCCACAATGCCAACCACCTGCCTTCAACAATGAAAGCAGATACTCATGGAAATGGAAACAATAGATATCTTACTGGGCATGTGTCATGTCTCCGCTGTTCAAAATGTGGAGTCGATTTGTGCCTCAAGCCCCAAATCATCAGCAAAGGGTTTACTGGCCGTCATGGCCGAGCGTACCTCGTCTCTGCAAAGCCTACCGCCAGTACTGTTTCTATGAGCGGGGCGACTTCGCAGGCTGAATCCCTGCCCAACACTGTGATGCAGAGACCAGTTCCACGCCAATACGTCACCGGACTTCATACGGTCTGCGACATCAGTTGTGCATTCTGCGGTAATGTGCTTGGCTGGAAATATGTTTCCGCCGAGGAAGAGTCCCAGCGATATAAAGTCGGAAAGTTTATTTTGGAAACAAAACGAATAGCTATGTCGTCATCATGGGAGTCACCGTGCAATACTAATCAGCCTGTATCTCCTGATCACCTGAGCTCTGAGCCCTCGGAAAACATAAACCGTGATGAGCACATTGAGTTTGACAGCCAGGATGAGGATGAGTGTGAAGACATATTTGCTGGGATATGGAGTCCGAGTTTGGCTATGCGCCGAAGGAATCGGAAGTTGAATCACCATCTCCCGTTGTTTCGGTTCCCGTCTTGAAGAGCATATTGAGACCCATAAGTCATTTCGGGATTTGGCATGATGTTCACAACCATACTTTTATTTAATCCCTCTCATTTCTCGCCAGCTTCTTTCCAGCGGTATGCTGGAATCATAATGACGATAGCGACGGTTGTATTAGCTGTCTAGAAGCGTTGGACCAAGCGCATATGTCAGATTAACCGCTTATCAAGCCGCTGCATGACATGAAGGTTGGGTATCAGGCGGAAGTCAAAGTAAAAGAGAAAAAGAAAGGAAAGGAAAGGAAAGGAAAGGAAAGAATAGCCTCATAGTGAGATGAGAATCAACAAACTGGCAATCGAGCAACGAGTTATAACCTATCGTCCAGCCAGAGCGTAGCAGGGTATGGCGACACCGAGGGAAGGCTGGTGAAAATGAAGATGGGCGACAATTTATCACACATTCTCGGCGCTTTCCGTCCGTGCCTTCTTCGTGTTGAACTCGTCCTCAACCTGTTCTGGAGCTGAGCGTTTCTCCGTAGATTCTCTTTGCGGCGGATGTTGAATGCCAGCTGGCTTTCTTTTGACTAAAGCAGACAGATCCTTGGCATCTTTTGTAATGGCTTCCAGACGCGCTTGCTGCTCAACAGCTGGCTGACCTACAATCTGGCCTAGAATTCCTCTAAGCATCGTATCGCTTTCCTCGCTCTGTTGCTCAACCGACACAGGCGGACGACGAAGATCTAGTAGCTGTGATGCGTCAGTAACAAGCAACAAAGAAATAGAACGTTCCTTGGGGACTAACTCTCTGCTCCATGTCTTCAATGATCTCCTTGACATTCGCTATTTTCCTTCTCAGAGCTGTCTCTCTGTCTTCGTCCAAGGCGTCTGATACATCCAATTTTTTCTGTTCTTGGGCCATTCTGACTCGACAGCTCTCAATAGCCTTCTCCATCTGAGTCGCAGCCTCTTCTCTCATAGCTTCGTCAACCTTGCCACGGCGGTCACCGCCCCCTCCAGTAGTGCCTTCGCTGGGATTATTGACAGATGCGAATTCTAGTGCGAGCGAAAGTTTGTAGTGACACTCAGCAAGGGAAGGATCTTCCATAGAAAACAGTGATTGCCTCAGATCAAGTGCAGTCCTGAGGTCCGCCACCGCATCCGTGAATCTCTCCCCTTCAAGGGAAATCTCTGCCTGTAGATCGTAGGTATCTGCGAGACGCTCCTTGATGTGTTTGACATCGGACAGCAGGCCGGCGGATTTCCCCTTCTCAAATGATTCCTCTACTGCGGCCAACTTCCTGTGATAGAGTATACGGGCCAAGTCCAGGACTTCAAAGGCGTTGGCAAAATCGTCATCGTCATCGTCAACACCATCAGCGCCTCCATCGCCCTCTTCTGCCTCAGATTCCGAATCATCGAAATTTTCATCGCCACTGAATTGGAAAAAGGGCTGGTTGAAAGTCTTTCCAGGGCTGGATTTAGAATCTTTGGAATGTTCTTGCTTAGCCACCCCACTACCGATCGCATTTTTGATAACGCTCTCGCCAGGCACATGCGCGGATGATTTGGAGCCGCTTGCAGGTAGATCATTTGTTTGAGCTTGAGGCTCTCCAGCTACTTTTGACCCTAGGACATCGCTCTTGCTCACCGCCACGTTGTATAAAGCTTTGCCGTAGGCGAACAGCAGATCAGCGTTGTCGAGTGACAGTTCACCGTTCAGCTCGGCTTGGAGTTCCGTAGCTTGGGAGTAAAGCTCAGCAGCCGCATTGAAGTCCTTTATTGCATCTTTCGCCGCAGCTCGCGCGATCAGATCTTCTAACTGTACACGCTTGGCATCTGCGGTGCTTTTCAGCTTTGGGTCTGTTTTTGCTGAATTAAGTTCTGCCATGACGGTCAGGGCAAGGATACCGTGGGGATGTAGTAGGCTGGGAATATCAGCAGGCACTTTCTCAGCGATGAGGAATGAAGCACATCCAAATGAGAATGGAAAAATGGAGTTGCAAAGCTGAGATCTGCTTCCCGAAACGTTGGAAGGACGAAGTATATCGGCATAGAAAATTAGTAAGTTCTTAGCCCAAACCTTCCTAAGAACTTGTCGCGGACTCACGGCGCGTATGCATATGTGGAGCACCCGCAACCACGCGTCTCTCTAAAGGTCCGTTACCTTCACGGAGTACCTACATACATAGTGTTTCGAGTTTCCAAAAACATCGACAACATCATCATCATTATCGGCATCTGAATCACCCATAATCGTTCTAGCCCAGCATTCTGTTTACCTTTTCAGATTACCCGTTTTCTGTCATGACAAAAGCAGTGAAACTCACAGAGGATGAGTTATAGCCTGCTCATCCTCATTACTTTCATATGGTCCTCAGTCCCGAGACATCTCTGAAGAGACTAAGCAATTACTACCACATCGGAAGTAAAAATGGACCACGCGCCGCTTGCTGGAGACAGGTGTCTGGACTCTGATCCCATCTTCTCTTCGTCTCCAGGGTTCGGCACTCCGGTCCGTCCTCTACGAAAATCGAATCTTAATGCTCCCGTCGCGAGGAGTTCAGTCTTGCCAATTCTACTTCCACCCTCCACGCTTCGACCTGTAGCTTTCCGTACTTTCACCAGGAAGCACAACTTGACCATCTCGTCCTCAGCGCTGCAGACTTTGGCTTCCTTTGTAGGAAAACATTGCGGCTCTGGATGGCGCGAAGAAGGCCTTGCGGAGCGCGTCCTGGATGAGGTAGCTAAAAGCTGGAAAAAGGCCGGGGGCGGCGTCATCGTTGAGGAAGGCAGAGGGGCCTCACTGATGGCTATTTTGATGGCCTTAGAGGGCAACATGAGTGGAGGAAGGGTAGTTCCTGCGAAATCATGTGCAACAAGAGAAGGACCGATAGATGTGAATGCCCTCAATTGGCATGCCAGGCGACCGAACACACGCTTGTCTCCAGACCCAGCAATCAACGATGAGGAACTTGACGACTTGGACTTACCATTACACCCAAGAAATTGGATCAAGATTGTTGAGGCATTCGGCATGCCCCGCTTGACTTACAACGTCGACAAGAAGTACCTCGAATTAACAAAGTCAAAGGCTACATTGTTCCCGCAGGCTTCACACAAAACTAGCGTATTCAGAGACCGTTATAACATTGTTCATCAGCGCCTACTACGGAATGAGACATTTCAATCATCGTTGAGTTATTCCACAGGCCGCTCCTTGAAGAGGTCGTCATCCTCATTCGCTCCCACTCAATGTTATAGGTTGACGCCGATTGCAAACTTGCTTGGAAGAAGTGGCACGTCACACCTGCTTCTAGGATTACTCTCTATATCACCCGCAGGTGATCTCTCCTTGGTCGATTTGACAGGTAGCGTTGCGCTAGATCTGAGTCATGCCCGGACGATACCAGACGATGGTGCTTGGTTTGCTCCCGGAATGATAGTCCTCGTTGATGGAGTCTATGAAGAAGAGGGAAGCGTGAGAGGGTCAGTCTTAGGTGGAAACAGCGGAGTCGGTGGTACCATTGGGGGTCGATTTGTGGGTGTATCAATTTGCGGACCTCCATGCGAACGACGGGAAGTATCACTGGGAACGAATCACCAGCACAGCAACGGAGAGATTAGCTCTAGCGGAGGATTTGGATGGGTCGACTTTCTAGGGATCGGGAGTGAACGCGCACAAGGCTCACGAATGAGGAGAATCCAAGCCAAATGTTTGCGAGGTGTGCCCGATGACGCGGATTCGCCCGTACGACTGAAAGTGGCTATCATGAGCGAGGTTAATCTTGACAACTTGAAGTCGCTTGACGCGCTGAGGAAGGTTTTCAGTACATATACTAAGCTTTCGCCCACCGAACGCCCAATAGTCTTTGTCGTGATAGGGAACTTCGTCCAGAAGGCCACAATCAATGGAGGCGGCCATGCTGGCAGCATCGAGTACAAGGAGTACTTTGATTCACTCTCCATTGTACTAGCCGACTATCCTGAACTTTTACGACACTCTACTTTCGTCTTTGTTCCTGGGGATAATGATCCATGGTCGTCTGCTTTCACAGCGGGCGCTGCCTCGTCAGTACCACGTCAGCCAGTTCCGGATATGTTTACCTCGAGGGTAAAGCGTGCGTTTGCATCGGCAAATTTGGAATTGGGGCGATCGCAAGCTTCCGAGCCTGCCGGCGAAGCTATCTGGACCTCCAACCCGTCACGTCTCACCGTCTTTGGGCCCTTGCATGATATCGCCATCTTTCGAGATGACATAACAGGAAGGCTGAGGCGGAACGCAGTGGCTACTAAGCAAGGCGAGAATGAGTGTAATTCTGCAGTTCCACACGATCCGGAAACGGATGCTGGTCTTGCCACGGCTGGTAATGAAACTCATGCTCAGGCCCATCCGGCAGATGCAAAGGCTCAGCAATCTTTTTCCAGTGTGCACACGGCACGAAAACTAGTGAAAACAATACTAGACCAGGGAACGATGTCCCCATTTCCGCTATCGGTGCGACCTGTCTTGTGGGATCATGCAGCATCGTTGCAACTGTACCCATTGCCGACAGCGTTTATTTTGGCGGATCCTGAAGTAGCACCATTCTGTATGACCTACGAAGGGTGTCATGTCATGAATCCAGGAAGATTTATCTCTGAAGAAGGATCGACATGTATGAGATGGGTTGAGTATGATATACTGAAAAATCGAGGACGTGTGAAAGAGGAGCGGCTATAGCAAATCATAACTGCAATTCTTTTCGTTTTAGGAATATTATTTCATGTGCTGAAGCCAACTGAATTGAGTGAAGCATAGGAGCTGATCGGATGTAACTAAGTCGGCGCTAGCTTGTGGTTTGAGCTCTCGGCGCCAATATACGCGTGATCCTTTGAAAGGAGTATTAACTGCCCGAAGTAAAATATCATCATTCACGTGCAATCATCATATGGCAGCCAAAACTGCATGGTGTGAACTGGATGTACACATAAACTAATGTAGTAGCAAGAATACATCCGAAGGAGACATTGCTTGGAGCAACCATGTTACATGCGCGAAGTCGGTGTCCCCCGGGGTATAAGAGAGATGAAAAAGTCGCGATGACTTTATAGAGAGGTTTCAGTCAATTGTAATAACATCTGCAGCGTTGGAAGCCACAGGGTTTCGCTGAAGACTTCTGTCATTAACGAAGTTCGCCGTCGTCGTAGTATCCTTAGCCATGCCAGCCTGCGATGGTGCCCCGGTTTGACTCTGTTTCTCCGGTACTGGCTGAGTTGAGTAATCGTGATCAGATTTAGTTTCTCGCGGTAACCAAGTATTATGCTGAGCGCCGGTGAAACATCCATCGAGGGCCCAAATAAGGTTGCCGACTCCCTCAGCGCTTGCAACCACTCCATTTCCAAGACCTTTCCAACCGTTTCCCTTGGAATGATACAATGTGCCTCGCAGCCTGGCTTTGAGTTGGTCATGGCCTGGGCCGGGCCCTGGGCTGCTCAATTCCCTTAGTACCCAAGTCAATTGCCCCGAATGCTGGCTCGTTGTGAGTTGGAAACGGAAGCCCTGATAAGTATAATGGAGGAGGAATGTGTAAGCATTGCGCACAATCACCTGTAACCTGAACGACTCCTGGCGAGACGCGTTAGATGTTATTTGCTCCAAGGCTCGCATCAAGGGAAGTGTAAAAGAGAGAATCTCGGTTACGAAATCCAAACCAGAGTCATTAGAAGCATGGTTTAAAAGGGCAGCGAGAGACCCCTGGACCCGGCGATGAGGGTTCGGATGCTTAAATCGAATACCCAGAGTGAGAAAAAGTAAGGGGTCAGTCCCTGCTAGAATGCGAACAGGGTCAAGCTCCGCAGAAGAGGGGACCTCGGACAACTCGATCCCGACAATGGCTGAGAGATCCCTTCTTGGGCCGTAAGCAAAGGCTATATGAGTAAGCGATAACGACTGAGGTGTCAATTTCCTTTGCCGAAGAAAATCGAGAATTGACAACGTGCACTCCAGAGTCTGCAGGCTTTTAAACAGCTGTACGATCACAGGTCGACCAGCTGGAGCGAGAAGCCGAAGGGCAAAGCCACTGCCTCCTCGCTTGAAAACTAGGGAGCTGTCCGACTTTGAAACTAATGTGCATAAATCTGTCCAAGGTCCCACCAAGTTGCCATACGCCACAAATATGGCCATATTCTTGTGACGGTCAATCCCATGGAAGGCAAGGCGAACTGTATCCTTGAGAAGGTTCTTTCTCTTCAGACCCGCGGGCAACACTAGCTGAAGCGCCCGAGGAAGGTTCGATACTTGGTAGCGAATGAAAATATCCGGGATTTGAAGATCGGACTCAACCTTCAATGCGCACAATGGTGGATGAAACTCAACTGATTGCAAATCGGATAGATAGCTGACGTTGGCATGAATTGCTACCATTCCAGAAAGACAGTAGCCCAAATCGGGGAATGAGGAAGGGCGAGCTTGGTGGCTCGTGGCAAGAAAGGTATCGCTCATGCTATGCCCTGAACAAAGTGGAACACTTGTATCGGAGACCGAAAAATCTGTTGCAACTTCTGAGGATCGGCGAAGTTGCACAACCCACCAGTTGTCACCTGTGATGCTGCTTGTTGCAGCCACGACCCAATTTCGCTCCCAGGAAGGATGCCAGAAGAGGGAAAAACGCAAGACATTAGCTGGAAAAACTTTCCGGATATCGTTTCTGAGTCCCTTTGGGCTGACTGTTTCAAAACCCAAAATCCTGACATTAGACTCAAGTTCCTCTATGGCCGCGATGCAACGAAGCCGAGAAACACGGGCCACCAAATCATCGATGGTGGACCTGTCCAGACTGGCATCACTTTCGGAACGTTCTGAGAGACCAGGGGTGGCGGACAAGATGACGGCTCCTGACATCGGCTCAATGGATACCCGAAGATGTCTGGAGCCCGTGAGCTGGACAGAGAGTTGACATTCGCCAGGCTCAGTGCCATTCAAAATAGCTTGTGAAGACAAAGTGCCGGCGGAGAATAGCGAATATTCACTTAGGATGCCGTAAGCTGAGGAGAGCAAATAAGATATATGTAGAGCAATGACACTCCGCAGGAGACACTCCATTGACAAATCCTCTGGATCGAACTCGATGTCTCTACTGTCGACCTCCTGGCCGTCCCTCATCCAACGCAAGCCTAGGCATGGTATCCCAAAGCCTAGGCAGTCAGCCTCCCCATTACCGCTCTTGACCCCAACCTCGACCCAACTCTTAGGTCCTGGTTTTAGGGCCCAATATTGTATAACCAAGGTTCGATGCAAAAGCTCAACACGTAATGTTTCTGACCAAAGGCCTTTAGCCAACTCGATGGCCTGCTTGAATAATATATGAATTTTATTGGTCAATACCAAGCCATGCAGGAAATTGAAGCAGCCTGTCAAGCCGCTTTCACGCAGTTTATCATTGACTTTAGCATCAATCTCATTGGACATCCGACCTTTCGGAATGTCGGAGGATGGGAAGTAAAGAAAGCGGATGTCAACGAAGAAGAATTGGGAGAGCTCGCTTTCTGCTCCGACGGATAAGTCGAGCTCAAATTCGCCGCGCACGACAAAAGTAACTCGGCCGTCGTGAACTCGGTAGGTCCGGAATGGGTGAGGGATTGAATCATGTAATGCAAGTCTGGCACTGATGATTCTGTTTATTTTATGCAACCGTCTCAGAGCTCCTCTCGCTGTTAGAAGTTTGGAGGACTTGTAGCCGAGCTAGACAACTTTGAGTCAGTAATTGTTGAGCTTCGTGCGTGCAAACATGGCTTACATCCGCTAAGGATTCCAGACTGCCCTTGGACAAGATCTCCAGGGCAGTTTGGAGATCCGGATTGGCCACCTGAGCCTGCACCAGGTCCCGTTTCATATCTCCCACACGCTGCAACGCATCCACAAAAGCTTGATGGCGAGCGCGAATGAAATTTTGCAGGTCAATTAATTTACTGACATCGCGCGCTCGCCGACTCCATTGTGAAAGAACGAGAAGTTTAATGAACTCGGCCCGTTTAGCATGAGCAAAATCTAGTATTCTGAGCTTTTTCTGGACGTTTTCGGGAGACTGATTCCCAGGAGATTTTCCATTGACAGGCAACAAAGGCGTTGAGCTATGTGGTGACACTTGTATTGCCGCCAGCTCTGTAATAAGGTCAGATAGCTCATTCCAGCATTGCTGCACAGATCGGTTGACTAGCGTTGAAAACGGAAAGAATCCCTGAGTAATATGTGGTAGCTCAGGCAGAGCTCTGTGTCCGTCAATTCCAGGTTTGCCAGTATAACTTTCCCTATCAGGGTCGTGATCTTTGGCTCCTTTGGCTGCTCCATTGATATGTAACGACCCATTTCGCAAGTTATCTCCATTACTCGGCGTCTGAGTATCTGGCACATGCCCGGGCCGGCCAACAGTAGCATTATCCATGATGACGCCCGGCATGTCTCCAGATACGGCACCTCCGGCCTCTGGGATCAGCTCTCCCCCCCCTTCACCCTCTGCACAGCACAAAGGTGAGCGACCTGACTCGGGTGCTAGCCCAGATACGCCGGCGTTAGGGCCAGGAAGGGAAGCTGACAGTACTCAACCCGCTGGAACAACCGCTTCAGCTTGCTGTCATCCGTGATCAACTGGTATGCGCAAAGCTAGTTCGACGAGAGCACTGCAAGGGCACCGAAGGTAGGGTAACTTCCAGTGAAGTAAAGAATGACGCGAGAGCAAGTTTGAACAAGGACCTTATGAGGTAGTTTTATCGGCCTTATAGAATTGATTCAGGTGCGCGATCGAGAGTTTGTGAAGGTATTAGCCACGAAAACTGGCGTTGGTCGGCCCTGCTCAAGAGACACATAAAGTAAAAGAATTCAGCAGGATGACAGATAACCCATACACTAAGTCTTTTCCGTCTGACTGCGATTCACTGTTCAGACATAGGATTCGGAGGTTCTTGCGAACGGAAGGGTGGAATCCATCAGAGGCTTCAGCCCTTTGCTGAAGCAAACAAGGAGATTGCGTCTATGCCCTGTGGAAGATTAAGAGGGGGACCACGCCACAGATGATGCTTGCAGATATACTGCGCATATACAGGCAATGGAAAGGAATATTGAGAAGCTGATGCGCTGATGTATTATTGTCTAAAAGGTGCAGTACTCGTGCGCTCGGAAAAAGAGATGATGGATTGCAGATTCATGAAGTGCCTTGGTGCCTGAAGGAAGTAAGGTATTCCTGACGGATTACTACTACGTACTTACCTTAGTAAGATCCGGATGTTTTTAATTATCGGTAATATAACCTGATTTTTACCTTAGCGTCTGTTACTTACATGAGGTACCTGCGTACCGTTCTCTCTCCGCATTTCCACTAACCTACGGAGTATTTAGGTCAAGATTACCTAACATAGCTAAAGTATGGATAAGGTAAGCTGCCACTGAGGTAAGGAGCTCAAGTCGATGGGTCCCCAGCTGATGACGATGGCCAGTCATTCCTTAACGTGTGCGAGATACCCGGGGGACAAAATAATCTTCACTTGTTATTCCACAAAGTGATTACTTTTGCCTCAGCACTATGTTCGTCCACTAAGTTAGGGAACCTAACTTATGTCGTTACTGCAATACCCTAAATAATTCTTTGGTAAAAGGCTCCTTACTCGACTTTATCCAGTGGAGCTGACGCAATGTCTGATGTTACCCAGCCTGCGTGATTTCCTAGTATGGTCAAGCAATGCTTTGGAGAGCCCATTCAATCGCCTGCTGACATTTCTTCCATGAGTCTAGGTTGGCGGTCTATCGGAAAACGGTGCTTTCTACTCTGGTGGGTTGGCTATTCCTTTTCTTACCTGCCTAACGCTTAAACATCATGATATAGAGGTACAACTTACGGCTTAAGTTGCTGAGAGAGCAATTGCTTCGAACAACCAGACCTTTTATATCATGCTAGCGCGTGTCTCAAGTTGCTGTCAATATGCGGGCTGGCGATGAAACCGAAACGAGCATCACGCGGCCGCAATACCCTGGGGATGATATTCGGCCCACCAGCAAAAAGGAACTCGCCGGATGGTATAGCTATGGCTGGGCAGCGGAGGTTTTTACGGTCTGCGCTATGGGTATGCACATGTCTGGCATCAGACCTTCGCTCGCATTCATTCGCTCCTAAAGTTGACATTTACCATAGGCTCCTTCCTCCCCATTACCTTGGAGCAAATGGCTCGCGACCGCGGTGTTCTTTTGTCCGATAAGGTGACCCCCTGCAGTGCTACCTTGAATGGTCCATCGAAGACGTCCACACAAGCCCAGTGGACGCTTTCTTCAAGATATGAAGCCGGAGGACCAACAGTGGTAAACCAGTGTGTGGTCTATATATTCGGTGTCGAGATAAATACTGCAAGTTTCGCAATGTATACCTTCTCGGTGAGTGTCTTTATTCAAGCCATCCTGATCATATCGATGTCAGGAGCCGCAGACCATGGAAGTCATCGAAAGCTGCTTCTAGTGGCTTTCGCTGTGATTGGCTCGGTCTCCACAATGCTCTTTCTGGGCGTGGTGCCTAAGATCTATATGGTGGGGGCAGTGATTGCGATAATCGCAAACACCTGCTTTGGAGCCTCCTTTGTGCTTTTGAATTCATTCCTACCCTTGTTGGTACGCCATCATCCTTCTGTGCTTCGGGGTGTTCGCGAACCGCCCCCTGCTTTGGATGGTTCTCGCGCCCAAGAAGGTCATTCTGATACCAGAAACGATATTGATCAGGGCATTGAGTCTAATGCCACCTCGCCCCTGCTTCATGCCCATCAAGGAAATAGCGAAAACGCTGCAGCGGGCATGCATCCCGCAACTCCCATTACAGTTTCGCAAGAGCTGAAGCTATCAACTCGGATATCTTCTTTTGGAATTGGAATCGGCTACATCGGTGCCATTATCCTACAAACCGTCTCCATCCTCGTCGTCATCGCTACCAACCAAACTACCTTCTCCCTGCGTCTCGTACTGTTTCTAATCGGGATTTGGTGGTTTATTTTTACAATACCTGCCGCGCTCTGGCTGCGATCTCGCCCAGGCCCACCATTGACTACCACTCATCAGGGGAAGCACACCCGCTCTTGGATCGGTTACATGGCATATGCCTGGAAGTCGCTTTATCGGACAGCAGTGCGGACACGTCATCTCAAAGATATCTTACTGTTTCTCGCCGCTTGGTTTCTTCTCAGTGATGGAATTGCCACCGTCAGCGGGACTGCGGTACTCTTTGCAAAGACACAACTCAATATGCAACCCGCAGCTTTGGGACTAATCAATGTGATTGCAATGGTGGCCGGTGTCTTGGGGGCGTTCTCTTGGAGTAGTGTTTCGCGGGTACTCAATCTCAGCGCGTCACAAACAATCATTGCATGCATTCTCTTATTCGAGCTAGTGCCTCTCTATGGTCTTTTGGGGTTTATTCCAGCAATCAAGAGCCTCGGGTTTTTGGGCCTCCAGCAGCCGTGGGAGATGTTCCCACTGGGAATTGTGTATGGGCTTGTCATGGGCGGCCTGTCCTCTTACTGCCGCAGTTTCTTCGGAGAGTTGATTCCTCCTGGCAACGAAGCAGCATTCTATGCGCTTTATGCCATTACTGACAAAGGGTCGAGCATTTTTGGCCCTGCAATTGTCGGCATCATCACCGATCGCTACGGTGAAATTCGGCCGGCATTTGTGTTCCTTGCAATTTTGATATTTCTCCCATTGCCACTGATGCTACTTGTGGATGTTGAACGAGGGAAGAGAGATGCGCTTGCTCTTGCTGCAGAGTTGCAGCCATCAGGCGCTCAAACCTACGGAACGCTTCCGGGAAACGAGGACCGCGCCCCGCCAAGTGAGCTATAGATACTGTACTATCGATCTTCTAAGCGATCATTAGAGTTGCCCAGCAGAGCCAGGCTTGGATGGAAGCCAATTCGGTCAACACTTATTGGAACATGGCTAGCCTCGTTGGCTAGGAACTTGCTTCTCTCTCCCTCTCTACAATCATTGTCTCTGTCTCTTTTCTCTCGGACAGGACCGAGTACGCACTAACTTGGAGTGCAAATGGCACAGTGAACTACATAGCTCTACAAGCAAGCAACAAGCAAGCGACTCGAAGCTTTATACTACTGGAGAAGGGAATGTTTCCGCGTTTCAGTGCTTTTGGACGTGCCATTAATGCTACCATACTCTGCCACAGAAGTGTAAATTTCCCATAATGACTCCAAGCCATGTAGAGAGTATTATGGACCATACAATTTGTTAAAGAAGTCCGGCCGGGGCTAACCAAAATTCATTGTATCCGTGCCTTAGGCTCGCCCTCACCGATTAACTTGCAATATTCGAAAATGACTGGTTTACTGAGGACCTCCAGGCAAAGTCACTTACTCATTCAGCTCATCCAAATTCTATTTGCTGCTTCTAGTGGACAATCAAACACTTATCTATTCATAATCCTAATCCATCAGGAGGCAGTGAGGTCCGGGAGTCCTCAGCCTCCATTTTATGATTTGTCAGGGATCGACTTTCCGGCTTAAAAACGCGCATCGAGAATGAGGAAGTATCTCAATAGTGTGGATGATCAACTGGATCGACATCGTCTCATCAATTTTGTATAGAAGACGCACGAAACATCATTTCCCTGCCTCGTAACAGCCTTAGTAGCATCTTCTACTCTATGGCAGCCGGGCACTGCTCTGAATAATATAAAATTATGTGGCAAATTCAGTATGGAATCTGTAGGTATCACACTTCTTACACGAGTTTCCAACTGTCCATAAGCTTGTGGTATGTCAAATAAGTTTATTACTTGCTTTTAGTCTAAGTCACCACCTTGAGAGTCAAGGACCCGTCCCCCGATTTCCGAAGTTATGACTATTTTTTGATAATATTGTGTTGATAATTCAGGTAGCTGTTGCAATCCTGTTGGGGTGTGGAGGGCGTAAATATGTCTACGCAGTAGAGTAGCACTCCCTCAACCGTCTCACAGTGTCAAGATGGCAGAGTCCCTAGTGTAAGTACCTCGGCACCTGCTAAGGTACCTTAAGTATTTTTATACTATGTACCTTACTACTCTGAACTCCTATCCAGTTATAGGAGTCAGAAACTAATATTTTAAGAGCAGATGAATAGATGTATGATACTGAGTACAACCTTCGGCTTCCATGAATGGTATCATTCATGGCAAGGTAGGTACATAAAGTAAGGAACCTCTAGGTACTCCGTACCTTAACAAAGAGGAGGGGACAATACCACCTGGTAATGACACCGTACTAGACTCCATGTATGGCACCCTTATCATTCCTAATGGAAGGTACCTTACATTATGGTGCCTTACCTACCTTACTTATAGATGTAATAAATTACACGACAAGTTACCTTACTTAGGTACCTAGGTACTTTCGTCATTTTGTCAGGTGTGCCTGTCTCTAGGTAGGCGATATAGATCCTCCAAATACCAAAGAAATGCAGGGGAATGCAAAGAGTACCTAGAGCATAGGTAGCTAGGTACATACTAGGCTGCTATCTACCTTACCTGTCCTGCGAAGTACGTACAGTATCTATATACCTTAAGGTAGCGATATGAACGTTATAGAGAACAGAGGGACGGAGTATGGTGTATCTATTGAAGACTCTTACTGGCGTCTAACCTACCTAAGGTAGGACTTGGGGTACGGGACATTCTCCGTCGAAAACTTACCTAGCTACTTTGGGATTTATGGCCCTACTTAGGTACCTTAGGTATTATCTATGGATTCGAGGTGGGTAAGGTATTATGGGTACGTATTATTGTTACCTGGCTGGATATGATTTATCAACTATCTTATTTACGGGGTATTTACCCATGGTTTTACGGATCCCTTGCAGCATTCACAGTTTAAGCGGCTGAGCGGAGCCAGTCACAGAGCTCGAACAGCCAGCTGACTGCAGAAAGAACAAACTGTCCTCAACGCTTCCCCATAGCTGTACTTAATGGGGCCGCTCACCTCTTGGATCGTCTGTTCTCCCTCCGCTGTGCTCTTCTCATCGCTCTCATCTCTGCCTTTAAGCTGTAGGGTAGCAACCCGGACAGAGATTCATTCTTGTCTAAATCTCAACTCCCCAGTCGAGCAGGACGATTGAGTCTGCAGCTACTTACAAGACGACCTACATCTTTGGTCTTGATTTACCCCATTAACCGTCGTTTCGTTTTGTTTCCGAGACTTTTTCTATATAATGCGGTCTTTTGCTCCCTTTCTTTTAAGCCTTCTCGGGGCTAGCGCGGTAGCCTCTGCTGCTGACGCGACAGCTGATACCACTTCCGATGTCGTCTCTCTGACCAAGGACTCGTTCAAGGATTTTATGAAAGAGCATGACTTGGTGCTGGCCGAGTTCTATGCGCCCTGGTGCGGCCACTGCAAGGCTCTAGCTCCCAAATACGAAGAGGCTGCTACTGAGCTCAAGGGGAAAAATATACCCTTGGTCAAGATCGATTGCACTGAGCAAGAGGACCTGTGCAAAGAAAACGGCGTCGAGGGCTATCCTACTCTCAAGATCTTCCGCGGCCCTGAGTCCAGTAAGCCCTACCAGGGAGCTCGCCAGGCTGACTCGTAAGTTTTACTACTCCCAGCGCGCGCCTTTATCAATCCTCGTCCCGGATCATCTGTGCTCTGCTTTCCCCTTCGATACGGCCTTCCCTTCCAGCTCCTAGTCGCTCTATGCATTATTAACTAACCTTACTCAAAAAGGATTGTCTCCTACATGATCAAGCAGTCCCTCCCCGCCGTCTCAACTGTCACTGAAGAGAACCTCGAGGAGATCAAGACCATGGACAAGATAGTGGTCATCGGTTACTTTGCCTCCGATGACAAGGCTGCCAATGATGTGTTCACCTCTTTCGCTGAATCTCAGAGAGACAACTACCTCTTTGCCGCGACCAGCGACTCGGCTATTGCCAAAGCAGAGGGTGTCAAGCAACCCTCGATCGTGCTCTACAAGGACTTTGACGAGAAGAAGGCTATCTACGATGGAACGATCGAGCAGGAAGCGATCCTCAGCTGGGTGAAAACTGCCAGCACTCCTCTTGTGGGTGAGATTGGCCCCGAGACCTACTCTAGCTATATTACGGTATGTTCTTGTCCCTAATGATCAGAAACGATAATCTTCTTTACCGTACCAGCTAACCTGGACCGTGTTCTAGGCCGGTATCCCTCTCGCGTACATCTTCGCTGAGACCAAGGAGGAGCGTGATCAATATGCCGAGGAATTCAAGCCCATTGCTGAGAAGCACAAGGGATCCATCAACATCGCCACAATTGATGCCAAGATGTTCGGTGCCCACGCTGGAAACCTCAACCTTGACCCTCAGACATTCCCCGCGTTCGCTATCCAGGATCCGGAGAAGAACGCCAAGTACCCTTACGACCAGTCCAAGGAAATCAATGCCAAAGACGTCGGCAAGTTCATCCAAGATGTTCTTGATGGCAAGGTTGAGCCCAGCATCAAGTCTGAGCCTATTCCTGAAACCCAAGAAGGACCCGTCACAGTCGTGGTGGCTCACTCCTACCAGGATCTTGTCATCAATAACGACAAGGATGTTCTTCTCGAATTCTACGCCCCGTGGTGTGGACACTGTAAAGCGTGAGTGTTGCCCGTCTTTCTACCAAAAGGCTGGAATAACAGTTGAGCTAACGAGTCTTTCATAGTCTGGCCCCCAAGTATGAGGAGCTAGCGGCTCTCTATGCTGGTGATTTCAAAGATAAGGTCACCATTGCCAAGATCGATGCTACTGCCAACGACGTTCCTGATTCCATCACCGGATTCCCTACCATCAAACTCTATCCCGCCGGTGCTAAGGATTCTCCCGTTGAGTATTCTGGCTCCCGTACCGTTGAGGATCTGGCGAACTTCATCAAGGAGAACGGCAAGTACAAAGTCGACGCTCTTGAGGCTGCCTCGGAGAAGGTTGAAGAAGGGGCTGATGTTACCGCTTCCCCTTCGGCTACATCCACCGAGGCTGAAGCTCCTGTTGCTACTGGCGACGAGAAGGACGACCATGATGAATTGTAAACTACTATTTTAGCCGAAGGACTTCGTTTTAGTATCCGAATTTCAAACTTCATGATTGTAACCTACCCCCAGCAGATTTTACTTTCCCCTTAGCTTATCGAGCGGGCCATCCCAATTCCCAGGGAACCTCACTACCCAGCACACAAGATTGCCCACTTGATATCAATTCTATTTGACCTTAATGTGGCTTAGCAAAATGAATATGGTAAGAGGCGCAACAAAGCCTTAAGTCTTGCTGTTAGCAACATGTTCGCTACGCTCGCCGGCTCAATCAACCAAGGTAACTACAGTCGTAGATCGCCAAGTTAAAAAAACTTCATTTGACACTCATCAACAGGATAAGGGGGGGGTGGGGAGGGGGATGGCAGCACTTGCTCAGTCAGCCTGAATACCCTGTCGAGTGAAAGGAAGAGTTGGGGAAGGGATTCAAAACAGAAAGCTCAGGATAGTTGAATTTTCTATGGTACAGACACGCTGATACAGCTGCAACACGCCGGAATCACAGAGACGGCCCCTTCGTGATTAATAGTAGTGGAAATACACCAATTGAATCAAATATTCAACAGCTCATGTTGCAGCTTCAGCTGCAGCTAGAACCTCAAGTGCATCGACATCATCGTCGAATTCATCAAGGGATCCGTCAGGGCCCATAAGTTTCACGCTAGCAACTTTGCTCTCTTCGGAAGGATTCGAATCAGGCGGTTTCGCGGTGGATGTCTTCACCTGAGCATTCACAGGAGCTTGGCCCGAGATAGTGGCAAGCGAGCCACCTGTCTTTTTTGGAATCAGACTCCAGTCAATGATGCCATCCGGACCATAGCGTTCGGCGAGCCACTCGTTACATTTTTTGAAATGGCCATTGTTGAACTAGACTCCGCATAAAGTCTCACGTCAGTACACCAGGGCTCGGTAGGGGTGTGCCATGATGGCGAGGGAGTGAAGCGAGACTTACAAAACCTCTGTGAGCGCTGAGCGGACTAGGATGAACCGACTGCAAAACGCAATGCTTTTGCCGGTTGATACCTGCTACGCGCTTCCCTGCCGGCGAGCCCCAGGCCAGAAAAACCACTCCATTAGTTCGTACTCGAGCGACGGTGTCGATGGCCTTTTGAGTGAAACGTTCCCATCCTTTGTTTGAATGGCTTGCCGCCTGATGAGCGCGGACTGTTAAGCAGGTGTTGAGCATGAGCACTCCGCGCTCAGCCCAAGGTATCAAAAGGCCACCCTTGTTTGGCGGGGGCTGGAAAGTAGGGTAGTCATTTTTGATTCCGGTATAGATGTTCACCAGAGAGGGAGGAGCAGGAGTGGGAGGCCGAACCGAGAATGCTAGACCGTGAGCCTGGTTATGGTTGTGATACGGATCTTGGCCTATGATGACCACTTTCACTTTGTCCAAGGGCGTATGTCGAGACCTGGCGTTGATCTTATTAGCAACATAGTTCGGCGCGCCTCGTGGATGAAATGGCTAGAAAGGAGTTGCACCAAGAGTAAATCTCATTCTCTGGAGGAAAGATCTTTGCACCCGACTCCTTCTCCTTTTTCAAGAATCGCTTCAACCCCAAGAATTCGGGTGTGACCAGCTCCTCCTTGAGCTTAGACAGCCAGCTTTCATGTAACGTATCGATCTCCAGTCGCAGGAGTTCTTGTTGCTCAGAAGTCAATGATGCCACCCATTTGTCTTTGTTGAAGTTCGACGAAGAGGACGAAACGGTCAATGTTTTCGTGTTGGCAGGCCTGGGCTTAGGGGCACCAAAGAAGGACGTGATACTGCCATTGGCCTTGGGCTTCTTCGCATCAGACGCTGGTGTTGATAGATGGTTAGCATTACGTTTGAGCCCTGTCGGACTGGCCATGACGCGCTTCCTTTGTGTGTGAATTGAGCTCGATTGTTGATATTCGCGACTTGACAAGGATGAAGGGGTAGTAGTACGGAGTAATATGATAAATTCCAGAAGAAATGAAATGTAATTACTCAGTGAGTTAAGCAGAAAAACTCACCTAATTTGGAAATGTGATTAATCCACATGTAGAATCATCTCACCATAATTGAGCTGGTGGACTCTACCCAATACTCCGCATCAGCACTTAGCTTCCCCGTGTAAACGCGTCGTCCTAACAGTGATCGCGTGGCTCACGCGTATATAGTACTGTAATGTGGGCTTGGCGTCAATTTACCCTTTCAAGTCTGTCTCAAGTTAAAGATCTCAATCCAGATGAGAGTTCAGAGCGTGCACTCTCCAGCGCTATACCTCTCTATTATTAATAATCCCTGCGGTGATAAAGATTGGTACCACCCGTTCCCAAAGGTCCCGAATCATCACTATCCGTGGTTAGTCTATTCCTATGGCAGCAACTGTTAAGTGCTAGCTAAGCACTTCATGCTGCTATGGATCAGCGTCAGGATTGATCGTTGTTAGATTATTCGGAGTATAACCCTGCACGAAACATTGAGTTTCTATGAAGGATGCTGACACAGCCGAGAAGGAACCATCCTACCGTCTTCCTAGGTTCAGGAATTCTGCCGCATCTGTATTTTCATTCAGCTCACACTATGATGTGAGGATGGAATTCAAATGGGTTGCTGATACTCCCCAATCGCGAAGTCGCAGACGAGCCCTTCGAGCATGCGCAGATTGTCAGCGAAGAAAGGTATCATTTTACTTTTCAACCAACCTTCCTCTCCCCGCCCGTGCATTC
Source organism: Aspergillus lentulus (assembly GCF_010724455.1). Next base: position 54,538 of record NW_022983952.1, on the reverse strand, counting down.
CATCCTGCTGTGTGCTTTAGCCCTCTGTCCTTTTATATTGTCACCAGAGTGTATACCCCAACAGCATCTAATCTACAATGGCGGTCTGAAGAGCTAAGTCATGTTGCAACAAGAAACGCTGCCGCCATATTATCAACTCGGGGTCTGTCTCAGATCAGGCACAAGCTCTCCTTGGAGACCATCTCGAGCGTACTGCTCTTCATTCCAACAGCAATCAGCAGCCAGACGGAATATCATCCCCTCTGGGCGTCGCTGGGCCAGCGAAGCCTACCATTTTGACATCTGTATCGCCTGACAATTCCAGAGCAGAACGCTTTGTGGGAGATCTCAACCCAGAAGCTGTGATTTGCGAGAAATTGGATGGCGTATCTGGCAGCCGCTTTCGAGATCGGATTGGCCTTTGGATTAGCTCACAAAGCAGCGATGGCCATGGAGATGATACAGCGTCTGATGTAAACACTGCTCCGCAGAGTCGACATTCCCAGTCTGTTGCCTCTCTATTACAAGAGCGGTATTCATCAGCTTTGAATGCTTGTCATCGTCTGCCTTCGTCGACTCGGGACCAGTTGATTGCCGTCTATTTCTCCAGAATCCATCCTATCCTCCCGCTTATTGATAAAGAATCCTTTCTTCGTGCCTACTCTCATGGAAGTGCGCCCGTGTTCCTGGAGCGGGCAATTTGCCTTGTGGCTGCCAAGGATCAAGCCGCCAGCTCGTTTCTTCGTACAAGCATCAACTGTCCTCTCAGTACGCCTCGACAGTTTGGTTCCGAGATATACACTGGACTAGTTGTCGCGATGGACGCCGGGCTCGAGTCGGACCGAATCACCCGCATACGTATATTAGCGCTGATGTCTTTACATGGTGAAGGCCACGAGGGCGCAGAGGCTGCATCTATGCATCTGTGTCGGGCTATCCACGAGGCTCAGACCGCAGGTCTGCACCTGAACAGACCTGATCGAGTACACGGGGATTCTCTCGCGCGACTTTTCTGGTGCCTCTGGACTTTGGATAAGATGCACGCAAGCATAGGGGGCCGTCCAGTTCTCCTTGCCGACCGGGACATTGGACTGAGAAAACCCATCGTCAATACCTCTCATCCTAAGACTGCATTTGACGTGTGGTTTGCCATCTCGGATTTGCTCTCGACCGTGATCTCGTTCTATAGGCCATCAGCAGATCCTACCGTAGGCTGGGAAACCGGCTTTCCGTCTTTTGAGGAGCTCATGGGTGACAACTTCGGGGAGGAATTGGACTTTACCATGTTGGGTACGCTCCACGATCTTTCAAGGAGGATTTCCTCTTCCCACAGTCTACTGCTGACCGCCTCGAAGGCTTTCTTGAAGTGTATTATCATGCCGTCGCCATTCTTTCCTGCAGGTCTAGGATGCACGATCGCCCCCAAAACTCAAATTCAAGTATCCGACAAGGTCTCGCCGCCGTCAGGATACACTCCATTGTAGCAACTGAATGTGCCCAAGATTTGCCCCCTCTCCCCATCATTCCATACGCACTATCGCTTTCCATGAGCGTCTCCTATCAGCAATTCCGGTCAAGTAGGCTGATTACCCATTTTAACCGAGCGAAAGCCAGTTTAGAGGCGTGCTGTTCGTTGTTGGAGGGTATGAGCATCTACTGGTACTCTGCAGAGGCAATGGCACGCCTGGGACGCAGGGCCTTGCGTGAAATTAACGTGGCAAAGCGTGGACTGCAGCGATCTCAGGGACAAGGCGTTCGGCAGCTGATGGGCCCTGGAATCATCCCGTCAGCGTCAAATGCAGTAACCCCTGCTTCTACCACGCAGGTAGCAACTGACAATTATAGCCCTGACGTTTCTGGTTGCGTCCCCGGACCCGTTGCGCCACAAGAAGGTCCTACGGATTCACCCGCAGATTTGCAGAGAGTTGAGGAAAACCGGCAGGGTGCTCTTGAAGATATTGACGTGCTTTTTGGTGACTTCCTTGACCTGTCCTTACCAACGAACTTCTGGGACCCAGTCTTTCTCACCGAGGAGGAGAAAGGTAGCACGTGATGGCGCAATTTGGGAGCTTGTCAGTATGGTAAAGTCAGTATCCCCTGTGCACTTGTGCCGCAGTTCTGAACGAAGAGGCGTTGACCAAGATCGAATGACCCTTTTCGTACTCTCTCATTGGGAGAAAACGTCCGTTGGGGGAAGTGCGGGCTGTCGATCGTCATTACTGCCGGTGACCTGACCAACAGATACTTAATGGTTTCTTTGAACACTACTCATCTACATAGGTAGTTCTCTTTGGAATGGCAGTGCAAAGGCTCAAGCGCGTACGGGAAATGCTGAGAACTTCTCAAAATCCGAGTGCATTTTTTGCGGGCGTTGGCCTCTGGCATCGTGATGTTCATGAATGGATGCGAAAACAATGGAAGTTGTCCATTATCAAGTCCAACACGTTATTTCCTGACATAAACAGAGACTTTCCGTTCGAGTCCACTTTAGATCAGTCTAACATAGAGCCAGGATTTCAAGGAAGGTTGATATTTATCTATATCGTGGTAAGGTACTACTAGATAAGGTACGGAACACTCGGTAGGTACTCTTTGCTAATTCTGTATTCAAATCGACTGTCATTGGGTACTACTTGATATTGTTATGTGTAATATATGAATGGCTAGCCCCTGACTTTTCAAGCATCAACTAACGTCCTTAGGCTGTTCCTAGGTTTTTGGGTTAATATAACAACAAATAATAATTTCCAGGCTGAACTACCACGGAGTACTCCGTAAAGGAGTACGATTTCCTCCTTCAAAACCCTGAATAATAGGCTGAATCTGAAACTTTTGACTTTGGCTTCCACCTTATCTTTGCAATCTGGGCCGGGTCTTCAACCTTAGCTCAGTACTCTATAGATAGATACTTAGATTGGTACGTTTGCTATTGCTCAGAACCACGGTTTCTCATTGTTTTAATTATCATTATTACCTGACTTTCTGAAAGTTCTGGACTTTTGGGTCTTCGCCATCGTCGGTATATTAAAACATTAATATTACTATTATTACGCACGGAGCCTCCCTGTATGATTATCCCCAATCCTTCTAATAATCCTTCCAATTAGTCCTTGTCCCACCGGCTCTCAAATTACGTATGTTAGTCTGGCTGACAACACAATTAAATTTATTATTGTCCCTGAGGTGGCTCCGTAATAATAATGTTCCCACAGACAGTCAGTCCACTTATCTAGATAAGTCTATCCAAGGCCGTAGTTACTCACTTCAACAGGTTCATTCAATTGGCCTTTCCACAGAGCATTTCGTTTGCTCTGCTTGTCCTGTTCTATGGGGTTTAAGTTGAAAAGACACACTCACTCCCTTCGATCTCTCCTGCATGATCCTGTACCATCGTTCAATTCAGTGAAAAGATCAGCACGCATCACGTCAATACCTAATGGATTTGAACCGCTCGCTCTTTACTTGGCTTAACACTCCTCAAAAAGACAACCCGTTACGCTGCCAGTTCTGTTTAGCGTAGTTGAGTGGGAGCACGACTTGCATCGTATCTTCATCACTAAAGACTAAGAAGGACAGAATTCTAAGGCTCTCAGAATCTGCCTGCAGTGTTAATCCCAGTTTGGATGACTTGTGAAAGACTCCGCCTCAGTATTGATGGCGTCTCCACCCGAAAACCGAGAGCTACAAGCAACTACGCCGGCTGCCGAACAAGACGACGATCCTACACAGAGCGAAAAGAAGCCATGTAAAAGATCGCCTGTTCACCCTATTCCACAGTTGCAGGGCCCGTTCGAAGAATCAATCTCTGAAGCAACCCAGAAAAAAGACACCCAATGGATTGTCCATCTTGACGCCCAGTCTCGGAGAAAAGAGTTGCTCGAAAATGCCGAGTATGAACGACTTTGTGGGAGAAAATGGCGCCAACGAGCTGGCGAAAGGCAAGTGAAGTTCTATATAACCAGATCAAGAGTACTATCCTTAATGTCGATCAACAAGCTAATAGGTCACAGATATCATCCTCTGTGGAAGTTGATCTCTCAGATTTCGTTTGGAGTGCATTTGCTGGCCAAAGGATTGGCGAAATCCAAACTAGAAGTTTTGAAGATCCTCCAGCGTCATGTGGATGAGCTTGACGGGTTCATTGAGAGAAACACAGAGGACTACTTCATCATCCAGGTTGACGTCCGCACAAGAATCCAGTATCTCAGCCTGCCCCTCCAGAATTTGGATGTTTTTGATGAAATGTTGCAGGATCGCAACTTTCGCCTCACTATGATTGAATACAATGAGCAGATCGAACATGCAGTTGAGCGATTTACCATGGCAGTGAAAGACTCCCTCAAAGACATCCAGAAAGGAAGAGAAGCAATCGGTGCTTTGTGGCGTTATATCGGGCAATCCGCGAAAGAAAATAGGCCCCTCCCCGGTGACTTGGTCGCTCTCTATAACGCTATGCTTGCGAATACGGAAGGCTGGAACACGGCGCTGTCTAAACTTAGCAGAAAGGGAATGGCCCTTGAGTCAGCTCTTGCACAGCTCGGTTTGGCCATCACCGAGATGCAACGGCGCATAGGGGTTGCAAGCAGGAAAGATGTGGTTGGTATCCCGCAATGCATTTTCCTCATGAATCTCAGTAGGGGCGGAATGTTGATGTTCGTGCTAGGTGCCGCTGCTTCAGAATCCCAACGGAGCTTTCCACCACAGATCATCAAAGAAGCGTTTCTTTGGGAAAGCTCTATCCATCCGCGAATCCCGCTCCTCCGTCTCAGAGAAGCCACTACCTTCTGACCCAGATACTTTGGGAGCAGTCGATCCGCGCCCCGTATCCAGGCAGACGCATGGCCACCGAATGTCACAGAAGAGCGTTCCGAACCTCCGAGCTGCCAAAGATTCCGGGGAGTTTTCGTCCGAAGCTGAGGGCCGAGGCCGCGCCAAATCCGTTCACGGTGCCCCTGAACATCGGGGTTCTACCACTTTTCTTCCTAGGATACAGAGAAGCCTCACTAGAAGATTTTCCAGGGCTGGACTTGCGATAAAGCAGAACGCGAGTGGAGATGTCGAAGGGTCGCCGAGCAACCGACCCGCCACAGCCCCTTCCAGATCAATCAAATCTCAAAGCACTTTTCTGGAACGACCTCAAAGCCTGAAGCACAATAATAAAGATAATGACAAGAACACGACGAAGACACCAGTCCCGCTTCAGCCAAACCGTTCTTCCAAGTCCGGGCGCTTGGTCAGGCCGGACACCATGAAAAATCAGCTGTTGCACTTCTTCAAGTCGGACAGAGTAGTCGAGGCTTGGGAGAGTGCAGCGAACAGAGAGAAGAAGATTTCCCGCTCGGTGTCCCAAAGGAAAAAAGAGGGTCCATCGAGCGTGTTCCGTGCAAGGGCTGCTGATACCTCTGATATTCCTGGCTCGCGGACGACCTTCTTTGAAAAGGACTTAGAGCAACAAATGGCCTGGCTGCAGGAAGGAACCGAAGCACTGAACACATATTCGTTAAAGCCAAGACGGAACGTTGCTCCTAGGATTCATGTCCTCTCCGTACATACAAGCCTGATTCAAGAATCAGAGGAAGAACATTACTATGGCGATGAGACGAGGGAAGATTCGGCCGGAGATGGTCAATCAATAATAACGGCCCTTCCGGCACCACCCACGGTGAGCACCGCCGCCGCTGTTTAGTATCATCCGAATGTGAAGCTAATGTTTGCAGATTCTTGAGAGATTTCCTCGTGTTCCATCTGCGTCCGGATGATGCCCACAATATGTTCTGTTGTTAATGGAACTCCAGCACGTTCTGGGATGTGTGCTTCGGACTAGGTTCGGGATTTGCTGGCCTTGGTCATCATCGAAATCAATGATCAAGGGCCATGAACTGCACTGGGAGTCCTGACGTACATCCACTCCTCGGTGTAGAAGATAAGACAAGGAGAAGGAGGTTCCCGAAACTTGAACAGGAAAGATAAGCTCGCTGTGCAGGGGTTGCCGTTGCCAACTACTAGTAGTGGTGTGCCCCCCTGGCACAGGAATGCCCACTAACTGGCTTAGACTAACAAAACGTTTCCAGCGCTCCGTGGTACCCGAAAGCAAGCGCGAGCGTGGCTTCCAGCACGATAAGCCTGGTGGTAGGATTGCTAATAGGCAAAGGGGTCGCGTCTATTAGATTCAACTTTGCCTCTGGGCAGGTGGTCGAGAGCTGAGACTTGCCTTTTTACATTTGCGGTAGACGTCATCAATCGCAGCAACGAACTGGCCATATTTGTGGAACAGACAGGCCTCAGCTCAAGTAGTTGTCAATCCATATATGGTCTGAGATTTGGACGACGCTATGAATTGAAGACGCAAAAGATACTTATACAATGATAAGGTGAAAAGGGACTGAGTCGCAATGGGTTCTTCCCTTGCGTTGCATAGCTCAAAGATTCCAGAAACCCAAGCACTATTTAGAAGACAGGTAGTGAGGTAATGAAAAAGAAGGAAGAGGGAGACTGAAGCTGTCTTTCAATAGTAGTTTGATAGCACGTAAAACGCCACTAGAACCGAACAAACCGAACGGACTTTTACCACGATCGAGGATAAAGTGTCCTAATACACATAAGTCGAGCAGAGCAGGGGGAAAGAAAAAAAGAGGTCGAGTTACAGGTTCAACAGCGCGACGTTTGAGTTACTTGCAGCGTTTCTCGACAATATTGGGGCCATGCTCATCGTATTCCTTCTTTGAAATCCACATTTGATGGAAGGTCCCCAGACTGGCAAGGATGCTGCCTCCAACCCACGAACCAAACTTCCGCTCCGCCGTGTTACCGGACGCAGAGATCCTCACTCTGGGTCCAGGATAACTCTGCATAAGCTCCTGGTTCAAGCGATCGGTGAAGCCATAGAGCAAGCTCGATGCGCCTGTGACGACGACATTCGCCAGGAGGTGGGGGCGGACATCGACATCAACGCCATTCAGCGCGGCCTTGATAAGTTCCGGCACAGTCTGCGCTTGCGTTGGAGCTGGGAACACCGACTCAGGGTCTGGAATGGCCGCTTTGGCGTCAAACAACGACTCAACCACCCTGTACCGGTCGATCCCGAACACTTGATTATAGCCATCAGGGAACTCAAAAGGTCTTCCGGGGCTACTCTTCGCAACCTCCTCGTTGGAGACGCCGTTCGGACCGGTAGCGGAGAGTTTGTTGGGTCCGGGCCACACCTGCACAACACACTCCTTGAACTCAGACAACGTTCGTTCTTCCATGAGAGTGCGGTAGGACGCATCCGGTGCCTTATCAGATGGAAATGTCTTGTACTTCGCTTGCGCGGGCTGTCCAGCATCGACGGCTGTCTTAGAGGCGATGAGGTAGTGGGGCGTGATAGTGATCGGTTGTGGTGAGTTGGTCTTGAACAGGGCGCGGAGTTGCGATGAAATGTAGTCGCCCCCCAGGGGAGAGTGTTGAACACCGCGTTTCAGTATCATTCCATCGTGGACCGGAGTTACGGAAATGTTCGAGGCGCCAACGTCAACGACCAAAGCAGAAGCCTTACCGGCAGCGAAGCTAGGAGCGACGTAAGCACAACGATCAGCTAAGGGAATGAGCGTATAGAATGAAGAAAACATACGCTGCAAGCACACCATTTCTGGCCAGGTAAAATGCTGGCGTCCCCCACTTCTCCATAGCGATTTCAACGGTCTTCTCGCGCGCTTTCGTAGGATTCCAACCGCACTCAGTCATGAGGAGGGGGCTATCCGCAAGAGGCTTCTCCTCGGTTTCCACACCTTCCATTTCCGAAGGCAGTTCGCCATTGGGGACATCGTTCAGGCCGTTCTGAAAAGGATTTCCAGCCTTTGGTCCAGTCAAGCGCGACGTAAAAGAGTACTCCCACACTTTCTCCGCCATGTCCCAGTCCTCCACAACGCCGTCCCTCCCCATCGGGTTATGAATTGACAATCCGGGGCGGGGGGTGACAAAGATGTCATCGCCAAAGATAAGTTTCTCTTGCGCCTCGTAGGTGTACTTTCCATAGTATGTCGGGATCACTGATTTCGGCGTATCTTCACCGGCAAACCCTGCGCGCGTTGTTGAAAATCCTGGGTCAAGAACAATGGCCGATATCTCATCTTGTACGCATATCGCAATCAGCATCCATCGCTTTAGATATAGCCGACAAGGTCCAACATACCTCCACCGTATTCGGCAGTCGATGGTGGAACTGAGGGGTTCATTTTGGTAATCGAAGGGGTACAGCCTGCTTAGAGGTCGAGGCGGACTGCGTCCTGCTTCTTTTGCTGCCAAGTATCAATGCTGAAACTGATGAAACCACGAATATATATTGCCAGGCCTTCCTTGTAAGGCAGTTCCAGCTCAAGATCGACAGGTTGTGTAGGTACGTAAAATGTGACTGTCAGGTCTTATTGTTGCGGCGCGGCGGCGGCGGAAATCCTTAAGGCTGCGTGCGGGCGCGAACAGCGGAGACCAACCACAGACAGCTTCGTTTGCTGCATCATCACGGGGTGGCCAATCTAAGCTAGTCTGACGTTCTTCGATCTTTTAAATCGTCCACTCTCCGCCACTACCATTTTATACTCGGTTACACACACACTATTATCTGGGCAGCATGGATACAGACGTCATTCCGAATACTGAAGCGATGTTTCGGCCGGTCAAGAGAAGGAAGTTCTTGCGACGCCGGCAGTTCGAGCCTGAGGATTCACAAGAAGAAGCGCACGTCGCAAATGCGAACAGCATTCATGATAACGATTCATCTGCATCTCAACCTCCTTCGCAGTCAAACGATACAGTTTCGTCGACAGATCTTGCCCGTTTACGACGTCTTCAGCGAGCTCGCAAAGGTGGCATTGAGTTCTCCAACACCTCTCGACAAGGCACGGATAAAACAGGCAATCAAGCTGCGGTGACGACAGTAACAGCTGAAGATCTCGAGAATGAGAAGATACGAGCTATGTGCGATCGGTTTACTGCATACACCGGCCAAACAGTCGATGTTGACAAGCATATGTACGATTCCGCATATTATTTTACCGTTCGCTGCCTGTGATAGAGACTAACAAGATAAGGATGGCTTATATAGAGACTGAAATGGCTAAACGACGTAGCCAGCAGATGCCCGCCAATACAACTGACTTGAGCATTTCTACAACTAGCCAGGCAAGCTCCGATGGTCTTTCGACAACTGTGGCTTTGCAGCGCGAGCCAGCATCTCTGGGTAAACTGCACGAGATTGATCTTGGGCAAGAAGCAAAACTACAGAACATCGCTCGGACAGAAGCTGCGACGAGGAGACTTGTCGGAGATGATCGTGATGCATCGCCAGCCCACGAAGACTCTACTTCCAATATCGCTGCGTCAGGAAAGGATGGCAGGCCGTGGCGCAATCGGAGACGGCGAAACAACGAGGATATCGAAAGGGACAGGCTGGTGGAAGAGGTCCTGCGTGAAAGCAAATGTATGTCTCATGTACTCGAACTTCAAAGTCTCTTTGGGTTGGCGGCCCGTTGCTAATGTGTTCATCCATTTTAGTGGATGTTTATGATGAACCTGAAGAGGAAGCCCTGCTAGACGATCAGGCGGCTGATGACAGGGTTGCGGAGCAATTTCGAAGGGAGTTCCTCGATGCCATTCAGTCTCGTCGCCGCGTGACACGAACGAAGAATACAAAGACTGCAGCGAAGCCCGAGGTCCCAAGAGGTCCTAAATTGGGCGGTAGCCGGAGTGCAAGAGCTGCTATGCGTGAGAGACAGGAGAAATCAGCTGGTCGAAAGTGATATTTTTCGTTATTGCTATCCTTTGGTAGGAACGCAACACTCCCCATTCTCTGTGCAATCATACAATGCATGGGAATATCGAAGACTCTACATGGGAAGTGCCTCGTGTTATCTGTGGTCCCAAGGTGGATCACTTACCATAGCCATGAGACGGCCGAATGTCTTATTCTGCGACATGCTTTTCATCTTTCCCATGGGCTGAGATGAGGTAGTTGCATTTGTCGGCCTGCTGAATCTGCGATAGTCGTGGATAAGTGATTGATGGGATGGAAGCTCACTTGCAATACTTCTCTATTTAGTACCAAGTCTTCACACCGTCAACAATTCGCATGTTTCTCTGATCCAGCCCAACATTCCCTGTGCTTCGGCCACCAGGACCACTCAGACGGGTCGACAATCAACCATTAAGTCTCAAATTGATTGAAGTGGGGTGCTTCATAATCTGCTTTTTCTTTTCTTTTCCGTTTCCTTCTCTCACTTCGGCCCCCTTATAGGGCGTCGAACCTAATCGGTTCTTTCCACCACCAGCAAAATGATGTGGCGGACTAGCGTCAATGTTCGCATATACTTATGCACGGCCAGTGGAGCAGAAAGATCGTATCGCTCTATAAGAGAAGCAATCTATGGTTTAGCATAATGTTTGTGAATCGAGCACGAGAAATCATTCCATGGGAGTACTGGGCTCGTATAGTGCCAACTACGTCACTTCCAAACATTACTCAACTGGAAGGGCAACACACTGGTTTATGGGATGAACAGTGCGCATAGGAAGCAAGACTCGGACGGACTGGGAAGACATAAGAGCAGGTAGAAGGCACACCTGGTATTGTCAATTGCCAAAGGAGGCGAAGGACATTCACTTAAAAGGAATGTGAGTTATGCCAATGTTCGATTTGCCAATGGATAGTTACAGGGTAAAAGATGAAAGGACTTGAAAGATCCCGTAAGTGTCCACTCTTATTAAAAGCTGAGGTACTCCATTTCTCTGCCGCAATCTCAATGACCCATGAGCTTGGTGAGGTCTTACATAGGGGCATATCTGTCTCATACTTAGTAGACTCATATATATATATCATCTCCCGCCTGGTTTCCAGGCCGCAACCACCAGACCATAAATTCAAAGGTAGAAGAACTTCGATTTCAGCTCTCCGAGATATGTTTTGGTTTCTGGACGAATCTGCGCATCACGACACGTGCCGCTCGACTTTATATAGGTCATGCAGATTCTTACCTGATTTGGATTGGAGTCCCAAGAATTGAGTACCGCTTTGGTGAGATTCTGGGATTATTGGGGTTTCTAGAGGGGAAATTGACGCATTGATTTTTCGTCTGGTCAAGAGTGATCCGCATTGTGCCAGCCCTGAATAAAAAGGTATTGGGAATAGAAAGGCAACATATGTGCACACATGCTATGCACCACACACACATAGATGCCACGGGTAAGTACCAAGTCCTAAAGTAGGTAGTACTGCAGTCTGTACGGAGTATCTCGATAGAGCGGGGAGGTTAATTTGCATAGCTGCGGCGCGCTGCTGCTATCCTATGGTCTAGGTATGACACTACGTACTCAGTCGCCTGTGGCGTGGCGGACTTGCAGTGGAGCTGTTTAGCCCAGTAAAATATTATCGGTTACGGAGTAGACGACTATTTTTGCAACTATCAGTACAGGATAGTGATGCTTGCCTTGGACAGTTACCAAACGGTACCTGACTCTTAAGCAAGGTTTATAAGCCTAGTAGGACCATCCTCATATCGTCCATCGCTTGACAGCAGCTAAGTTACATAAGTACCTACCTGATGATGACAATCCATGGTTACCTATTTAACCTTAGCAGAGGGGAATCCCGGCCCTTGGTCCAGGGTACCATTATTATTGTTTATTAGGTAGCACCTTACTCCGTACTGAACCTGGGATTAAAATAGCAGTCAGACGCTTGGAATGCCATGCACTCAGTATCTGTAAATATCCAACTCTGTACCTGCCTAGACTAGAGTCTAGACTAAGAAGGATAGCTCCAAGTGGCGTCATTCAGGAATCACGACCCACATCGAAGAAGACACTAAACCAATGAACAGTGCTTTTACAACACACTATGAAACACTCAGGGGCAGAGTTGTCAGAGCCTCGAACCAGCCGATGACCTCCCTGGTATCTTACAGGCCCATATCTGCGTCCTCCCACAGCAAATAAATCCCACCCAAGCCAATAGATAGCAGATACGGTAAAACTTATACCCTCTAACTGGCCACACTGATACGTACCTGTAGACGCCCAATGGAGAGATGGAATACTATTCTGTCTGTTAGTCAATGGGAGGTGGGAAGATCTGGTGGTCCTTATGGGTCGTCTGCGTCGATAATTTTGGCAGAGAATAAATACTCTCTAAGAGGTAATAATGAATATAATTAGACTACCTACGAAGAGTACTAGTCTAGTATTGTTCTGGAATAACCCATAGGCCTGAACGGAGTACTCCGTACTACTCTGTGCATCCCGTCCCCCAAGTCCGACCTTTTCTCTCTCAGGATGGCCCATGAAGCTGTCTAGCCCCATCTCGAAGCTTTGCTAATCTCTGTCTGTTATTTTTCTATGTTCTCCTGTCTTGGGACACTTCACTCTTTCTTTAATTGACATTCATTCTGCATGCCAACCTTGAGGCAGTAGTCTTGTTATTGCTCAGCAATAATCAATAATCATCAGCACTCTCTCTCTCACTCATACACGACAACCACACAAATACACACTCGCTTTTGAATTTTCTTTCTTTCCTCCGTGTCTCCTGAGTATTGTCGTCTCCTATTGCCCATTGACTTGTCCTTCTCTCTCAAGTATTTCGTCTCGCATTCTCGACTTTTACGGAGTCCACTTTTCTCTCTTTGCTTTTCCCAACTGGCCTTGAGGAACAAAGAGAGAAAGAGTGATTCCAAGCGTAGAGTGTGGGAGAATTCACTGCTTGTCGGAGGCGCATGGGGACTTTCTGATCTTCTAAAGGAATCACCAACTTACATGTCGCTCCTTGGCGACCTCTCTTTCTGCATTCGTCAGTGACATTCATTGCCGGCACCATTTAGCAGAGCACTTGTCTGTTTTGAGATAAACCATTCGAGACAGGTTGACCCTGTTGTACGTTCTGATCCGACCAACTAGCGCAGTTGCACCTCAACCGTTTCGGCATTAGCAGAGCTATACGTCCTTGCTCTTTTACCTCCAGTCCCGCGCGGATCGGACTAATACCCATCGATCGTTTTGGTTGCAAAAGATAATCCGTATCGAAGCGTTGAGCCCACCTCACATTGATGTTCTTCTAGCCCATTTGAACGACTGGAGACTCAGCACTATCAAATCTCGAAGATGCGGATCCTCTACTTTCCCCTGCTCGTATCGAGCTTCTTGGTCGCTCGGACTCTCGCAACAGACACAATCAGTACTAACGAGGTATCGACTTGTTTAACCAGCTCCGACGTTGAAGTCAGGGAGCTATCAGTAATCTACACTCGCTCCACGAGAGAGGTCGTTTTCAACATTGACGGGACAAGCAAGAGAGTGCAAAATGTTACTGCATCATTGACAGTGACTGCATATGGCAACCAAGTCTATTCGAAGGATTTCGATCCTTGCAGCTCCGAGAATTACGTCGCGCAACTCTGTCCTGGTACGTATCACCCTTCTGCGGAGGCCGTTAATCAGTATCCACTAATATATGCACAGTCCCCGCAGGCACATTTAAAGCCCATGGAACGCAGCAGATCCCGGAAGAGTACGCCAGCCAGATCCCTTCAATTGCCTTCCAGATCCCCGATCTGGACGGTCTCGCCAAAATTGAACTGAAGTCCAAGGACGATGGGACGGAGGTTGCTTGTATTCAGTCTGGGCTGTCCAACGGCAAGACCATGCAAGTCCACGGTGTCACCTATGCCGCGGCAGGCGTGGCAGGCGCTGCACTGGCTTTGAGCGGACTGTCTGCCCTGGGCACGGCTGGCCACCCGGGAGCGAGTTCGTCTAGTCCCAGTTTCGGCGACGTGATGGGTTGGTTTCATAGCATGGCTACCAATGGCATGCTCAGTGTCAGCTATCCGTCCATCTATCGCAGCTTCACCAAGAACTTTGCCTTCAGTACCGGCTTGATTCCGTGGGGTGACATGCAAACGGCTATCGACAACTTCAGAGCAGCCACCGGTGGCAATCTCACCCAAAACAGCTATGAGTTTCTTCGCAATGCTACTTTGACGTACTCGGACGGTGCCTCGGCGAATACAACCTCGAAAGTCAAGCGCGGACTGAATCTGATAGTGGGCGCTGTCGATCTGGCAACCAGGGATCTCTCAGGTTCCTTCAGTAGCGACACTACGTCGAGCAATTCGACTGACGGCGATGAGAGTACTTTCCACAAGGCCGTTTCTGGCATCGAGGCCTACGCGGAGCAACTCACCATTCCCCAGGCGAACACATTCATGACAGTCCTGTTGATTTTTGCCATCGTCGTCGCCGCCATCGCTGTGGGTATCCTGCTTCTAAAAGTCATCCTCGAACTCTGGGCTCTCTACGGATCGTTCCCGGACAAGCTCAAAGACTTCCGCAAAGATTATTGGGGTCTTCTGGCTAGAACAATTACCAACTTGATCCTCATCTTGTACGGCATGTGGGTGCTGTATTGCATCTATCAACTGACTACCGGGGACTCGTGGGCTGCAAAGGTGCTTGCAGCCGTCACGCTTGCCGTCTTCACCGGTGTGCTAATGTTTTTCGGACTCCGTATTATGCATCTGGCTCGAAAATACAAAAAGACCGAAGGTGATACGTCGGCACTGTACGAGGACAGAGAGACCTGGCGCAAATACAGCCTCTTTTACGACAGTTACAAAAAAGACTACTGGTGGCTTTTCATCCCCGCCATTGTCTACATGTTCGCCAAAGGCTGTGTCATTGCCGGGGCGAATGGCCATGGTCTTGTTCAGTCTGCAGGTCAGCTGATAGTCGAAGCTCTTATGCTGGGTCTCCTGCTGTGGAATCGCCCATATGTTGCCAAGTCCTCCCAGTGGATCAACATAACGATTCAAGTCGTTCGTGTCTTGTCGGTTGTTTGTGTCCTGGTATTTGTTGAGGAGCTTGGCCTTTCGCAGACGACCAAGACCGTAACCGGTATCGTCCTCATCGGACTGCAGTCTGGCCTTACCGGCATTCTGGCGATTCTCATTGCCGTCAATGCCATCATCCTGTGTGTCCGTGAGAACCCTCATGCTAAGCGGCAGAGAGAAGCTGGTAAGTTAATCGTACGCAATTCGTTTCCTCTCGTCGGATAACTGACGTGTCGTTTAGAAAAACTCAACCGTGATATGGACGATCTTACTCCTCTGGACGCTCGAGAATCCCTTCTCATGGACAACCCGCCTCGGAAAGACTATGCAGAGATGAGCAAGTTCAATTTCACCGGCCCTTACGAACCCTATAGGGATCAGCAAGTTCCGCAGCCACAACACGGCCGGATGGGGAGCACAGATCGTCTAGTAGAGCCTGCCTACCATCTGAATGATCAACATGGCCGAAGCTTGAGCCGTGAAAGTCATCGAAGCAGGGACAGCCGTGGCTCCCCTGAGCGACACCATGCCACTGCCCCGGGTTATGGCTTTGCTTACTAGATTTCCAAATCTGATCGGATTTATGATACCACTTTGTTTGAATATTTGTTCATATTACCTCATGTTACTTTGACTTCCCTTCAAAGCCTTCTGTTGGAGCATAGACAGCACATTCTTCCAGAATTTCTTTCTGCCCTTCTCCTTGCTTCTTCGCCATGAATCTTAGCGCATTTGGAGCATATGGAAGGTAACTATGTTGCTACCGTCTTCTGCCATTTCTTGCTTCCTATCCATACCTATCCTTCGCCTGTGCCAATCATTTGTCTCATCATAGCCAGCCCGCAGTATTGCCTTAAATTATCATTCTTGCTTCTTGTGATTTATTTTTGGCTATACTTTTTTGTCTAGAGGCAGCGATCTTGGAGATCAAAAGTTGTACGTCTCAAGTAGAAACACATCCCCTGGTATATGCCTTTATGTATATATCAACCCTATTTATTGTACGTTCCAGAGTCCGTCACTGCAGTTATCGAGATACGGCGAGACCAGCGTACAAAAGCATATAGCGCAGTTTGGGCTCAGTGGCCTTTTAGAATACATCTGAAGTAGAAACGGAGACCGATCATAAACACTGACTGTAATGCCTCTAAATAACATGTAGTAACACTGTCCTCTCGTTTTGTCCCTTTTGCAATCACCCTTGTTTGCTCTGAGGTAGAAAAGCAGACGATGACTTGGATTGCGCGGGAAAGACTGTCACTAAATCGACCAGAGACCCGTGAGATGAAGAGCACGAAATCAGAACAGATTTTCACTCTGCGGTACGCAGATCAGAGGAGAAACCGAGCAAATATCCATGATTGGATCGAACCTGTTTTTAGGCGAAGACAGGGAAATACGAAACAAACGGAAAAGAAGCACCACGAAGAATTGAAGCTAGATATAAGAGAGATGAAACAGAAAAGAAGGCGAGAGGGCAAGTAAGAATCGACAATGATCCCGAGCTCCAACCCTATCCACGAGAGTAAGGATGGAAACCCCGATGGCCTCCGCGGCCTCCGCCACGATAGTTCGCACCGGGCTTTCCTGCATTTTTAGGGCCCGTTGGGGCGTTGGCAGGCGCGGCGCTCGGAGTGGGCTGTGGGGTTGTTCCTGAAGCTTGAAGTTAGCTATATGTAACGGATACAAACGTTCGTTGACGGGAGTAATGCATGTAACGAGAGAAAAAGAATACGTACCGCGTCCAATGCTGCCTGCTCGGTTCATGCCTTGAGGACCAGTGGGGATATTGGGCTGGGGGACCTCATCGTACATGCCCTCCCACGATGTCGGGCCGCCCTGTTGATATGGCGAGAATGCCCGGGACTCCAGGACCCGACGTTGTTGCTGCTGCTGCTCATATTTCTGCTGCTCGAATGCGAGCTGCTCTTGAGCGTTATAGCCTGGTCCGCCCCGAGCGCCCGGGTAGTTTGCGCCCATGTTCATGTTCCCAGCGTTGTTGCCCATCTGGCCCTGCATAGCTCCCATGTTGTTTCCTTGAACCTGGTTCTGCATCTGTTGCATCATTGCAGGGTTCATCATGTTCTGCATCTGCGGGGTCGGGCTTTGCGAGGGAGGGCTCAAGCTGCCTTGCTGCTGCGGTTGCTGCTGCTGATTGTTGGCCATCTGCATCTGCTGCATTTTCTGCATCTGTTGCATCTGCTGCATCATGGCCGGGTTCATTGCTCCCATGCCCATGGCTCCCATTCCTTGCCCCTGAGCGGCGGCAACCGCCATCTGCTGCTGCATCAAGGCGAAATATTGCTGCATACGTTGCCAATACTGTGCCATCATCTGTGGTGTCAAGCCTGCAGGCATACCAGCCTGCCCTTGCATTCCTTGTTGCTGCTGAGACCCATCGACGCCACCATGACCTCCATCGCGGAAATCTCTGCCGCGCCGGTTCCTGCGATCTTCCTCGTCGCGTAAATTGCCTCTTGGCTGAGCCTTCTTGACTTCGATCGGCTTCCCACAAATGGCCAAGGGACGGGACAGAGCAGCCTCGACAGCAGCTTCACTGTCGAATGTCACAAAGCCGAACCCGCGAGGACGTCCGGTGTCTTTGTCAATCATCAGGGTAGCATCAATAACACGGCCGAATTGCGTAAAGAACTCCTTGAACTCCTGCTCCGTTGCCTCTTGGCTCACACCACCAACAAAAATCTTACTGGTCTTCTCCTGTTCGTCACGGGGGATTGCACGCTTAGGGTCAATCTGCCAGCGCGTTAGCATACGGTCGATCCGTTTTGATCACTTTTGGTGCATGCGGCAGAATAGACAAAATATGCGTCTTACAATTTTCCCATCCAGGTAGTGCTCTTTGACCATCACTGTGTTGACTGTCTTTGGATCCTTGAAGGTCAAGAAGCCAAAGCCCCTAGAGCGACCAGTAGCGCTGTCCCGCATGACAGTACACTCTTGGACCTCACCAAACTGGGAGAAGTAGTCCTTCAGAGACTCTATTCATTATGTCAGATTGCTGTCAGAGACTTGAGTAAGCTGCAATAATATTAAGACTCCACGTACGGTCTGTTGTCTCCCAGTTCAAACCACCGATGAACATCTTCCTAATCAACCAGATCATCAGTAAATGCATCCATCTAAACAGAAACAAAGCACTGTCAAAGCTGATGAATTCAAATGAACAAATGAGCGCAAGAAACGAAGACCCGATAAAACAAAGCAGGACAGGATCCCAGAACAATCGTGATCAAGGACTCGTTTGATGGTAGGCCGACTGGCATTGTTATTGTCTGCAAACGCAGTGCACAGAGCTGCTATCCTTGATATTCTAACGCAGATACCGTAGCGCTCCCTTGAGCACCAGTAGCTATGTGATTGAATATATGCAGGGATTCGAAAATGAGTTGCAACAGCAAGCGGGTTGCATTGTACTGGTGTGGTCCGGTAACGCGAACAAGTGCGCAGACTTGTCTCACAACCAGCTCGGGAATCCTTCATGTCATTGCATACATTGACTGTGACTGCCGTTGGACAGAACTGCTCAGGGTGAAAAGCAGGCATCTCTAGTCGTCGACATCCACTGGTTTACGGATAATCCAGCGGGAGGAGAGCAAAAGGAATATGCTCCAAGGCCGAGTGGCATGAGTCGTGATGGTGATAGAAGGACCACGGATTGAAGCGCGAGAGGCGGAATATAGACAACTGAATCTCTTCTTTTTTCTGTCTGACCAATGACCCTCCGACTGTCTGTCTAATAGGGTCGAAGCTAGGTAGTAAACTGTTCGATAGTGATCCACCAGACAGCCAAGGCTTCTATTCCTTGCTCTGCTCTATCAAGATATATCGACAAGAAGCTATCTGATAGCGTCTGTACTAGTAGTCGCTCGCAATAAGGTCTCGTAGTGTGTGTGATATCTTTCTCTCTGTAAACTTCATGTCGACGTTGAATTCGACCATACATTTCTCCCTCGAGCCTGGTCTCGGAGATAACCATGAACTCATCAGACCGCCCTTTATAGCTAAATCTGACGCAACCGAATGATATCTTTGTCTCTGCCCAGAGACGACTGATGCTTCGTCCCCTTCCGACAGATGAGAACCGCCAAGTTTGAGGCTAATCCGATAACGTTCAGAGAATTGTCATCGTTCGTCTCTCTCACCACGCCGACACAGTTTGATAAGCGTCTCCCACCCCACAGGATCGCCTGATCCAACCCATTGAATTGGAGAAGTATCTTGCGCAGCGACTAGTACTAGTGCGTGACAGCCTAGTGCGACGCGAGTCGTTGTGAGAGCGAATGCACCAGAACGGCCGGGCAACTGCGAGCGCTGAATGTGCTCACTGTGCCCACTCACTTCCTCCAGTAGACGATACGTTTGGTCTTCGACGCAGTGGTGTAGAACAATAGAGAGGAAAATAAAGGGGGAAAATCCAAGGTTGTACAAAGTGAGAAACAGAGAATTACTTACCCATCTTCCTTGATTCCGGTGCCCTGAGGCTCTTGTTCGGTCGTGGGAGCGGCAGTAACACTGGTGGTATGATTCGTATCATACATGCCCGAGCCATTTCTTTGATGTCCTTCATACGAATACGCGTAGGAATCCGCGGTATGAGCGTCTTCCGGCTCTGACTTGAAATTCTCCGCAGTTTGTGTCGCAGGGGAAGTCGTTGCTTGGGCAGGCGCGGGCGACACTGTGGAGTCGGAAATCTTGGGAGCTGAAGACGTCTGGTTCGTATTCTCATCCGCATCATACCTAGGAAGAAAGGAGTCAGAAAACGCTTCGAAAATTATGTGCGAACAAGAGTCTTACAGGTCAGCAAAAAGATCTTCCTCTACATCCCCTGGCTCAGCCATATTGAATGTATATTACAAAATGAGAAGAAAGCCTCGGAAAGAGAAAAAGCTAACAAGCAGTCCGCCTGAGAATATAGAAAACAGTTGCTTGAGTATGGAAGCAAAGATTTTGTTAGTGATTTGACTGAGACGTAAGTCAAACGAACTTGAGTTGGGACTAGATAAAGTGCAACGAATAGTCGTTACGTTCGATAATGAATGAAAAAGGGAAGGAAAAGAAAAACTAAGGAAAGGGGAGAGCAGCCGATAGCGAAGTGGAAGGGAAGATATTGGAGAGGGTTGAGTTGGTTGACAGTGACGATGAAGGAGGGAAGAGAGGAAGAGGTCGAGAGAGAGGAGACGAGACAAGCGACCGCTAAAGCTCCCTTCAGCATTAGTGGTAGTAGTATCCCGTACGAAACTCTCTCCCTCTTACAACTGCCGGAGACCAATATATACATCTCTCTCTAATAATACCATAATGGCCTTTTTCTCTGAATAAGCATAATCGTCATCGAACCAGTCTGCGCCCACAATTGCCATTGAATTCGGTGAACGAAGTCGACTATTCCAGCACCCCAGAGCATTGCCGCATCAACTGTTCCCTTTCCCCCGCACTTTCTCCCAACGCCGTACAAACTGCTTCCGATGACATTTTGGATCCCCATTCATCGAACCATTTCCTCTTCCCAGACAGTTCATGGCGATGGCTGCTAGGAAGGGCCAGCAGCAGGTATGCAATGTCTCTCAGCACAGTCGTTATTGTCGCCCCAGGCTGATCGAGAACTGATTGTAAACAGGAGATGGTCCAGGTTGGTTCGTACCTCAATAATCCTCCATGTTTCATAACTCCGAATTCAGTGGCTGATATAGCTCCTCGTTTGCCTCACGCAGATCGTTCCGAGTACGTTCCCAGTGTCGTTTCTTAACTGAGATTACCTCCATCACGTTTGAGCATTAATATGTGCTCTTTCACTCTCTCCTGTAGTTCTTGCGCAATTGCTGACCTTCCCCGAAGACGGGCTGGCTCTCCGTTCTGGAAAGGCAGATCAGTGTCTCAACCTCAAGGACCTTCAGCTACCCCGACCACGATTGTTGGCGCTTCATACTCTCACGCGAATATCTTAAAGTTTGTCATCTCTAGTCTGGTCTCTCCTCGGCCTATGAACTGACCAAGAGCGATCTTTGAAGAGGCATTCCGCAGCAGCAAGCGCGACCCCGTACACCTCCAAAGTCGTCATCTACCCAATCGCAGCATGTCTCCCCATCTTCTCATCGATCAGGGACATGGGCCACGTCTCCCCGTACCTCATACTCTGGCCTTGTGAATCAAGGAGTCGACTTATGGCACCCTAACTCGGCAGATGGGGCGAGTGACAATAGTGACGAGGGTGATGAGGAGGATATCGTTTACGACGACGATGAGGACGAATTTGGTCTTCCCAGCATTGCGAGTATGCGGAAAAAACAGACCAAAAATGCCATGAAATCTCAGCTCAAATCATCTGATTTGGGTAGCGCTGTGCGTGCCAACAGTTCAACCTTGGGAGTCAACTTGGCGAACAGTAGACAACGTGCAAACAGTTCGGATATAGCCGAGGAGCGCGGAGTGTCTATGTATCCAACGACGAGAAAGAGTGAGGGTAAAATCCTACGGCCTCAATACAAAGACATCCTGAGAGGTACTTAGCCCCCCTAGAAGCAACTTTCGATCAGATGCTGATTGTCGCTGCTCTAGATCCCGCGAACGCTTTAAATCTTATTGATCACGCACCGCCGCCGAAGAACGGGTCGCCAAAAGAGATAGAAATATACTCGAGCAGAATCTCAAGAATCAACAAATTCAAACGTTTACTTCAGACTAGCACCGTTTCTTTATCAGAGTTGAGAAATCTGGCGTGGTCTGGCATCCCTGCGGAAGTTCGCGCCATGACTTGGCAAATCCTGCTCGGCTATCTTCCGACGAACAGTGAACGGCGAGTTTCTACACTAGAGAGAAAGCGCAAGGAATATCTCGACGGAGTCCGGCAGGCTTTCGAACGCAGCAGTACACCAGCGCCCGGCAATCCACCTGCTTCTTCCACAGGTCGCGGCAGAGGCCTGGATGAAGCCATATGGCATCAAATTAGCATTGACGTTCCTCGCACCAGCCCTCATATTCAACTCTACGGCTATGAAGCTACACAACGCTCCTTGGAGCGAATCCTCTATGTCTGGGCCATCCGACATCCTGCCAGCGGTTACGTACAAGGAATCAATGACCTTGTCACTCCATTTTGGCAGGTTTTTCTCGGCATGTACATGACGGATCTCAATGTGGAAGAAGACATGGATCCGGGCCAATTGCCGCGGAGTGTGCTCGATGCTGTGGAGGCGGATTCATTCTGGTGCCTCACAAAACTTCTTGATGGAATTCAGGATAATTATATATATGCTCAACCGGGGATTCACAGGCAAGTGAGAGCTTTGCGCGACCTGACAATGCGAATCGATTCTACGCTCGCCAAACATCTTGAGCACGAAGGAGTCGAATTCATGCAATTCAGTTTCCGATGGATGAACTGCTTGCTGATGCGGGAGATGAGTGTCCAGAACACCATACGGATGTGGGACACCTATATGGTATGTTCGATAGTCCGAGCGCCGCTCATAGCATTGCAATCATACTAACTCATTGTCAGGCTGAGGAGCAGGGCTTCTCGCGCTTCCACGTATATGTTTGCGCAGCGTTTCTCGTCAAGTGGTCAGACCAGTTAGTCAAAATGGATTTTCAGGTAGGTTGTGATACCACTCATATCTAGAATTCCATCGAGATCTAATTGTGCGCAGGAAATCATGATGTTCTTACAGGCACTTCCAACGAGGGACTGGACTGAAAAGGACATTGAACTCCTACTCAGTGAAGCCTTTATCTGGCAGAGTTTGTTCCAAGACTCCCGTGCGCATCTACGCCCTGCTGGCGACCGATCACCTGAGAACGGCCTGCAATGACAGCATATATTATTCAATCCTGCCGTCAACCATGCCTCGAATAGAATGCCCCTGCATCGCTGGAAACACGCTCTGGCCCTCAACCTCGCCGAGATCGGGGCTCACCTGCAGTGGACAAGTCTCTTCCGGTGTTCGCATCCCAGACGAGACTCACCCATTTGGCTGTCTTATTCCCAACTCCATCTGCAGGGCCACATATGGTCCTTGCCATCGTCTCACAGCGTCAACAACCCTATCCAACATATCTCACCTTCGACAAAGCTCATTTGGTGGAGCGTTTCTATGAGAGCACCGGTCAACTATCTGGAAATATCTAATAAGTTTTCGCGCTTACTATAACGATCTGCCTTGCCTCACGCTGCGCGTCTTTGATAAATGCCGCAGCTTATTGCCGGCTGATCCTTGGCTTAATTCTCCGGAGAGCCTTTCTCTTCGTGCTAGTAGCATCACTTATGTCCATGCATAATCTTGGGCAACATTTGCTCAGCGATGTGATTTCTACTGGACCGCGATTTAGCCCAGAAAAGTGACTTCGTAAGAGCCAGGCGCGTCTCCGAATTGGCCTGCGATGGAGTTTAGTATGTCATTCGACTAGGTTGCATCTATGACATTGGGTTGATCTTGCTGAAATAGCAAAAGGGCTCCACAGAAAGATCTAGAGCACAATTAAAGGCACAGGGCCCGGTCCTGATGCGGATGTGAACAGTTCGATAATAGAAACCGCTTCTGCTTTGTAAATAGTGCCACACGCATTCGACAACAGACGGGACGAAGCATATTAAGGGCTCACTTCTCCAATGCTGAGGGTTACATTCAAGACATCCACTCAAAACCTAGTACACAATGCCTGAGCGTAATTTAGGAGTCGTGATCCAAATCCCTTATAAATATTTCAATTTATTTCTATGTCTCATTCTGTCCCTCCTTGTTGCTTGTATGCCTGTGCTATGCTGCTGATCCGGATAGTGAATGCCTCAAAGTGCAGAGATCCTGATAAGATAAGCGGGACGGAGATACTTTGTTGCAGGCATCGCCACCCGAAGCTCTACGCCTTCATCAAATCACAATTTACATTGCCCTTCTGTTTATTTTCATCTGTTAGCTTCTTTATCGTTGAGCTTCGCTCGAGATGGCCTCAGGTCGGAAGGATTTCCTGAACCAGCCTGCGCCCGAGAATTATGTTGCGGGTTTAGGTAGAGGTGCGACCGGCTTCACCACCCGTTCTGACCTAGGACCTGCGCGTGAGGGTCCTACACCTGAGCAGATTCAGGCCGCTCTTGCAAAGAGAGCGCAACTTCTCGGAGCAGCTCCCCCAACCGCATATGGCGCAGGACGCGAAAAGGGTGGACGAGAGGAGAAAGAGGAAGAAGAAGATGATGAGCGTTTCCAAGATCCGGACAATGAGGTTGGGCTTTTTGCCTACGGGCAATTCGATCAAGAAGATGACGAGGCGGACCGCATCTACAAAGAAGTAGATGAGAAGATGGACAAGCGCCGGAAAGCAAGAAGGTTAGTACATTGCCCCCCCCATTCCTGTATCTTGGAGATGCGTTGTTCATCGGGTTTACCCCCCGTTGTTTGGACAGACGACCGACTTGATTCCTTCGCCACCTATAGGGAAGCCCGAGAACGTCAAGAGCGTGAAGAATACGAACGCAAAAATCCGAAAATTCAACAACAGTTCGCCGACCTGAAGCGCTCATTAGCCTCTGTTTCAGAAGAGCAATGGGCCAATCTTCCGGAAGTCGGAGACCTCACGGGGAAGAATCGAAGAGCTAAGCAGAACCTACGACAGCGCTTCTATGCGGTACCAGACAGCGTTATTGCCAGTGCAAGGGACTCCACTCAGTTCGAAACCACCATAGCCGATGACGGTACCCAGACGGATGTTCGGGGAGGCGAGGCGGACGGCACTATGACGAACTTTGCGGATATTAGTGCTGCCCGTGATAAGGTGCTTAAAGTCAGGCTTGATCAAGCCGCCCGGGGTTCCACTGCCGATTCCTCCTCCGGAAGTGCAACCAACATCGACCCGAAAGGATATCTCACAAGTCTGACGCAGTCGGAGCTAAAAGCGGGCGAAGTCGAGATTGGCGACATCAAGCGAGTGCGTGTCTTATTGGAATCCGTAACCAAAACGAATCCTAAGCACGCTCCTGGATGGATTGCACTTGCGCGATTGGAAGAACTTGCTGGAAGAACTGTAGCCGCCAGGAACATCATTGCCAAGGGCTGCGAACTATGCCCGAAGAGTGAGGACGCATGGCTCGAAAATATTCGTTTGAACGAAGGCCACAATGCCAAGGTCATTGCAGCCAATGCAATCAAGAATAATGATCGTTCCACCAGACTTTGGATTGAGGCCATGAGGCTGGAGTCCGACACTCGCGCAAAAAAGAATGTGCTTAGGCAAGCCATTCTCCATGTGCCCCAGTCTGTTACCATCTGGAAAGAAGCCGTGAACCTGGAAGAAGATCCTGCCGATGCACGTCTTTTACTGGCAAAGGCAGTCGAAATGATTCCTTTGTCTGTTGAGTTATGGCTTGCTCTTGCCCGTCTAGAGACTCCTGAAAATGCACAAAAGGTTCTGAATGCTGCTCGCAAGGCCGTCCCTACGAGTCATGAAGTTTGGATCGCGGCTGCACGATTGCAGGAGCAAATGGGCACTTTCGAGAAGGTCAACGTGATGAAGAGGGCAGTTCAAGCGCTGGCAAGGGAAAATGCCATGCTTAAGAGAGAGGAATGGATCGCGGAAGCTGAGAAGTGCGAGGAAGAGGGAGCCATTCTCACATGTGGCGCAATCGTCCGCGAAACCCTTGGATGGGGCCTTGATGAAGACGATGACCGCAAGGATATCTGGATGGACGATGCGAAGGCCAGTATCGCCAGGGGCAAATACGAGACTGCAAGAGCAATTTATGCTTATGCATTGCGTGTCTTTGTCAATCGTCGATCTATTTGGCTCGCGGCTGCCGACCTGGAGCGTAACCATGGCTCCAAAGAGGCGCTCTGGCAAGTCCTTGAGAAGGCAGTGGAGGCATGCCCTCAAAGCGAAGAGCTGTGGCTCCAGCTTGCGAAGGAGAAGTGGCAAGCTGGCGAGATCGACGACGCTCGACGCGTGCTCGGGCGGGCTTTCAATCAGAATCCGAACAATGAGGACATCTGGCTCGCCGCTGTCAAGTTGGAAGCGGACGCGGACCAGACAGATCAAGCTAGGGAACTCCTCGCAACCGCCCGACGGGAAGCTGGCACTGACCGTGTTTGGATCAAGAGTGTCGCCTTTGAAAGGCAACTGGGCAACATCGACGAGGCGCTTGATCTGGTTAATCAGGGATTGCAGCTCTATCCCAAGGCCGATAAACTTTGGATGATGAAGGGGCAAATCTACGAATATCAGAACAAATATCCACAAGCCAGAGAAGCCTACAGTACTGGTACCAGAGCTTGTCCCAAGTCGGTGCCCCTTTGGCTCTTGGCCTCCAGACTCGAAGAGAAGTCCGGTGCCGTTGTCAAGGCTCGTTCAGTTCTCGATAGGGCGCGCCTTGCCGTCCCAAAGAGCGCTGAGTTATGGACAGAGAGTGTCCGTGTGGAACGGCGTGCAAATAATATCGGACAGGCCAAGGTCTTGATGGCCAAGGCTCTGCAGGAAGTTCCGACCTCCGGTTTACTATGGAGCGAGAGTATCTGGCATCTCGAACCTCGGGCGCAACGGAAGGCCCGTAGTTTGGAGGCGATCAAGAAAGTTGATAACGATCCGATCCTGTTTATCACGGTGGCCCGTATATTTTGGGGTGAGCGTCGACTGGAAAAAGCCATGACGTGGTTCGAGAAAGCTATCGTGTCGGACAGCGATCACGGCGATGGCTGGGCTTGGTACTACAAATTCCTGCTGCAGCACGGCACAGAGGTTCGTTCATCTTCGTCAATTTCTGATTTATTGTCATCATGTCTGGCGACTAACATAACTTTTCGTACAGGAAAAACGAGCAGACGTTGTGGCCAAGTGCGTCTCGACTGAGCCCAAACATGGTGAGGTTTGGCAATCTGTGGCTAAGGATCCAGCCAACGCACGCAAGTCGACAGAAGAGATTCTCAAGATGGTTGCAGACCGTCTCACACAGTAAATCAAATGTACACTATCAAGTTTTATATTCGCATTGTTCAGCCGAGACATTGAAGCTACCACGGATTTGGCGTTCTGGAGAATGGCAAGCTCGAATGTGACTGATGAGAATGCTTTCTAGAAGCAGAAATGATAGACGTCTACTCTAATCTTGTAAAGCAATGACAACATTACATCTGACGAGCAATACAGATAGCCAGTTCGACATGTGGTACTGCGATGTAAGGCCGCCCATGATCGATAGATAGGTCAATGGGAAACTATCATAAGAGCAAATCTAGTAATATACAGTAAGATGAAGAGGGAGTAGCCTCAGAGAGCGACATACAGAGCCATTTCCCGGTTAAGAAAGCTTCATATCTTCTCATCACAAAGGGCCAAGATGGAACTCGACCCCCGGCGTACCCTGATCTGAAAAAGAGAGAGGCGGGGGAACAAAAACGGAAAAAGAGAAAGCTAAAGAGAACAGTAAATTAACCGAGTCCTGGGTATCAAACGCGACTCGCAGCACATCCAAGCACCGTCATTTCCATGTCTTCTTCACCATCGCCGCATAACATCCCTTCAGAAAGCTGCCAAGGCTGTGCAAACCTTGATGTCTTTCGACGTCGCTTCAAAGCAGAAGCCTAGGAAGCAAAACTCCACTAATAAACAAACACAGGGACAACAAGAGAAAAAGCGGAAAGAAATAGTACAACAGACATCTCAGTTCGAACTCCATGCCAAATGCAAACTCATGATGTCCAACCAATGACAACAGCCCTTTGTGACTCCAAAGACGCCTTAACAGCTGCCACCTGTCCAGACCGGCATGCTGCAGTCCTTGCGCAGTAGTAGAAACATGCTAAGCACATGCAACTAAGAAAGCATAGATGAACTGGAAAGTGAGGAGGAAGAGGAGGGAGAACAAAGGGAAGGGGGAGCTGGTTGTCCAATGAGGTCATTAGAGACCATCATAGACGTAACAGCCAGGGAGACCGACTGTAAGTCGCCAAGCGAACGCTCATGAGGCCAGAGAAAGGCACTCATCTAGTAACGAGCCCAATTGAGCCCGATCTACCGCGGCGGCTCCTTCCCAGTCCAGCAACTCTGGATCGTCTTCCACTTCCATTTCGTCTGCGAACTGGACCGGTCTTGTGTCACTATCGGCAGTGTCGGCAACTTCGTCGGTTTGCTCTTGTTTGTCGGTCTCCAATTCATCCTCGAAATAACCTCCCATAATATGATCGACAATAAGAGGCATATGACTGAGCACTCCTCCTCCAATTTCGAGCGCTAGTCGAAGATCGCGAACCCCGAGAGGCTTCCGATTCCTAGCTTCCTTGGCCTCAACGGGTAGAAGCCCTGTCGCGCTGTCTTTAACGATCTCGCCGCGAGTATAAGCTAGCTCCTCTAGCTCAAGTTGCTGCCGATATTTGCGCATCATCATGCCATTGATTGTGCCAGACGGGCCATTACACCTGGTACGGGAAAACACCACGGATAGTACTTCCTTAACGAAAGTCTCTGTTGCAATCGCCATAAACTCAGCACACGGGAAGCCTGCACCGCTAACTACAGACTCCTCATAGCATATCGGTATCATCCGCGCATGTATTGATTCGGCGTCCGGAAATTCGCCAGTTTCCGATGCCAAGGGTTGCGCGTAGCGTTTCCGAATCTCTAACTCCCAATCTGGTGGTCACCGACCAGTTAGTCCGGCTTGATCAAAGCAATGTCCAAGGTGTGTGTGAGCTCACTCGTTTTATTCAAACCCCCAGCACTAGCTGGGACTTGGCTAGGGAGCTTGATCTGTTTCGCGAGATGATATTCTTCCACTTCATTGGGCACGACCTCATGAGGGTCACGCTGGTTATGACCACAAAGTCAGGGCCCGTCATAATCCACAAAATTCCTGGTGACATACCTCTGGAATCGCTTTTATTCGCCGACGGTCTCTGGGAGGTAATTGCATAACCTCTGTCTTCAACCTTGCCTCCGCGGCATCTCCAGAGGAGGGTTTCGATACGGCCGACGGCTTGTCGTTCGCCGACACCCAACATGCCACGCCATGGTCGGGGAGATCTCTTGTGAGGTTCCCTATGATCGCACATATAAAATTGTTGTGGAGGTGTTCGGTCTTCTGGTCGGCGCAAATTATGTGATCAACGCGCGACGCGAGCTCATTTTGATTGAGATGTCCTGCCACAAGGGATCGGTCGTCAGCTCCATGACGAGCAAAAGAAGCGAAGCGAAGCAAGTAGGAAACAGGCGCACATACCCAGAAGGAATAGAGTTGTAGATTCTTTGTACTCAGCCCAGTTTTCACCGATAGCGGCTTTTAGTTCCGTGTAGATAGGTTCGAGATCCAATCGCGGAACTGATATCAAAGCCTTTGTAGACTTTTGTGTCGTCGCAGGGCCAGGTGCTGCGGTCTTGGATGATGCGGTCGCAGTTGATGCAGAGTCTGTCCGACTCAGGGCTGCCGGATCAATCTGCATGATTGCAAGGCTCGCAAAGGCGCGACGGGCTGCGCGAAGCCGGAAGTGGGGAGAACTAGGCCTTCATTAATGAGAATACATGCCATTAAACTGGCCCCCGATTTGCTCTGGGTCACGGTTGATAAAGGATCGCACAGATGGGCGAGATCTCGATGAAAAAAAGCGGCGCGTTGATGACCGGGGCGATGGAAGGAGGTCGGGGGTGAATCGTGGAGGTGGACGACTTCCCCGCCAAAAGCAGAAAGATGAGGTCCCAGTCACGACAACCGACCGCAATTGCGGCCAGGCGTACAGATCGCAGAGAGGACAATGCTACAGAGATACCTTGATGATTCAAGAGGGAATGGACCATTGGTGAATTACGTATAGAGCTTCAAAGAGTTTCGGTCAGGATACGCCTAGTAAACTAACTTAACTACATCCTCATTGAGCACACCGAATAATCTACCAATCTCTTCCATAATTTCCACAATCTCGGTCGATAATTGACCTGTCACCAGAACTACAATTAAGATCAGTCAATGTCAGGTCACTTTGCAATATGCAGCTCCATAGAACGTCCATGCGTTCCCGAGCGGCGGAAAGGGGACCAGGCTCAACTTACTGTAGGCATAGAGCAAGGCATAATCTTCGTCTGTTGTCAATCGAGAAGCCTCGGGGTCCTTGCGATAGTGAAATATACGGGCAAGAAGTCGATCTCGGGCGTGCTCAATGTTCGGAAGTACATCGATCAGCGGATATTCCAACTTCATAGAAGACGCCATGACTGTCAAGTGTCAGCTAGTCAGAACATAGCAATGCGTTAGGGACATGCAAGAATCTACCTGATAATAAGTGGCTGATGCGGGCAGACAAATGCTCTCTTTCCTGAGCTGTATAATTGAGTAGAGCCAGTTCACCTTCCGAAGCGGTCACATTTTTGATCATCTCTAGATTCATGGCGTGGAACGCGTCCACCATACTCCTTGTGCGACGGAGTATATTGCTGTATGCAGCATCGGGAAACGGACTTTTCAGCTCAAATTCTGCACGAGCTGCAGCTCGAAGAGCTTCCAGACGAGACAGAAACCGCTCAATCTCCAGCTTCTCTCTTGGAGTCATGAAGCCCGTGGAACTTTCCCCTTTGGCCAGTAGGGACAACGGGTAGCGCTTCCAGATCAGACTCATACGAAGCCATAGAAGGCTCAGGCCGTCCTTGAGCTCCTTGCGCGCGCTAATAGGCCAAATGAGCCGCGTAATGATGATGCCCCAGATGCAGCCAGACAAAACTGCTGCAACTCGATGGAGCGTTATGTCGGTGATGATGGGAGAGTCGCCACCCTCATCCTGGTCGTCACTACCCTCTTTTTGCGTCAAAGAGTACGCGTACAGTACAGAAAGATTGTAGGTGAGCATAATGAATCGACCCATCGGTCCCTTGCCCATGACAACGATTATATAAGATGTCCAAATTGCCATGACCAGACCGAGAATGGCCAGTCCAAACACGTTCCCATCGGTCACGTACCACGCCGTAATGGCACAGATCGCTCCTAGGCATGTACCTAGGAATCGAGAATAACCAGTGGTATTGGACGCCCCGATTGTCATAGAACACACCAACATATAGGATAACAAGCCCCATTCACCTCTCCAGTGAGAATAGAAAGGCCGTGTGGATTCAAGAAAGGCCGGCAAAGCGTACAGGGCCGCTCCTGTGCCGACCTTGATCGCGAACTTTGTGTCTTCACGTCGGAATACTCCGAGCGATTTCCAGATTCGATAACTGAGGCGCTCCTTCGTGGGCAGTTTTTCCGGGCGTTTTGTTGGAGGTGTCTGTCTACCTTCCAGTCCAAAGGGGCTGATAGAGGCCACAGGAGTCACCCCTTCTCCTACCGTTGGCCCAAGTAACGGTTGTTCTGTACGATCTTTCCATTAGGACCAAGTAGATAAGAAGCGCTTGTGCCAGCTTGACAGAACTTACCAGAATCGAGCGGCTTCGTGTTCTGGGTTTGGGCTGTTCTCAACCGCCATATTTTCAACCAGCTCCATGATCTCCCATTAGGTCTCTCCTCGGCTTCGAGTTGTAGTTCGTCTAAGATACCCAGCAGGTCTTTCAGCTGTTCGCCAAATTCCAGTAGTGAGAAACTGAAATGACCGCAGCTGGCAGAAACTTCCTCGAGATCCGCTTCTACCTCCGGCGTTTGGACCTGTAAAAGTTCCTTCTGCCGATAGATAACCTTCAGAGCCTTCTCTCGCGATTCTTGATAGAGTTCCAGCGCGCGATCAAGACTAACATGGAACCTACTGTTGACAGAGACTTTATAATCAGGCGCAGGCGTAAAAGGGATCTCTTTGAAAATTTCTTTCAAGGTGAAAGCAAGGGACCGCTGTTGAGCGTTAGCATAAGCTCAGCGTGGTTCAACCACAACGAGATTGACATACCATGGAAGGTCCTAAGTGACTGATGAACAGCGCAAACAAGTCTTCGGGTTGAAGGGTACGCTCGACGGAAGATCCTTCGTCTCGGGCCGGATTAGGATCAGAGTGGTCTCCACTGTGTCGATGATCATCTTCAGTTTCTTCCTCTTCCTCTCCTCCAAGTTGTTGTTCAGGCATCTCGTCAATTGATTCGAGAAGTGTACTGTGCCCGTGCGAGGAGTAAGGACTTGGCGATGGCACATGGTCAGTACCATTGGGCGCATGCTTTCTATCGCGGCAAGATACTGGATCAACCAGCTTCGCTTGCTTCAAAAGTTGAAATTGCAGCGAAGCAGCACTGCGTAGTCCTCCCATATTGTGTGTGATATCTTGGACCCATCGAACTAAGTTCTTTTCTAGCCTGTATTCCTTCTCTGTCCCCGCGACGTAGTGCTCGAGCTTTGCCTCTCGGACAAGCTTATCGAGTTGGGCATATGCCTTTTTGTGTCTCTCAGCTGCGTCGAGGAACTCGACCGTCTGGAGTTCCTCCTCAGAGCCACTCAGAAAGCTGTCCGTAATGAGTGCCAGCATGATTGCCAGAGTCTCAGTCACAATAGCGAGGTTCGAGCGTAGCTTTTTCCGCGCGGAGATGGGGAATATCAAGAATGACACGGCCATGGCAGCGGTGACGCCCATGATGACCATCTTCAAGACTTGGACGACCTTGGTGAAGGACAAATCTCCGCTTTGCACCGCACCTTCTTTCGTCAGTACAGTGATGGACGCAAGCGAAGCAAGAGAACAGGCGACATTCACAAGCGGATCCGCGAATCTTTGTTTCGTCCATCCTATGAAACCCAAGCCACCTCCGCAGAACACTATAAGGACAACGGCATGGCCAACTGCGCGCATGTCCAGCGTATCCTGGAAGAACATGCTAACACACATGCTCGTTAGGGAAATGAAGGCTGCGTATAGGAAGGCCAAGAGAGCGCAAATCAGCGCCTTATACATGCTGCCTTGTGTCCGCGCTGGATGGAAATATACTGTGACAGTAGCCACCACATGCTTGCCATCTTGATGGCCCAGGAAGGCCGCAACCGCGGGGATGAAAGTAGCAAGAGACCCGAGTAGGTAGGCCAAACTGCATTTCAAAACCCCTATTCCGGGCTCGGAGGTGACAAAATCACGCGTCCAGTGCCATACGTCCGAAAGTCGACTCCAAATCCCCGATAGAACGTCCTGATGGTTCGCGGAGACTTCCCCGGAGAGAAGGCCCCGTCGCTCATCATCACTGCTGGTTACAATATCTGAGCTCCGTAGATTGACAAGCCCTCTTAAGCGTTGACCAGTCTTGGGTAGAACAAACGTTGCTTGTCGAAGCTGCATGAAATACAAAAGTTAGGATTACCGCTGTCTACATCAGGGAGCTGGGGAGGGCGATCATGTTACCTTCGTTGGGCGCAGAAAGCGACGGGAACCTCTAGACGAGTCCCCAGACAGAGACATGTTACCAGCTCATTGTCCTTTGCCTTTCGCAAGGCACACGAAAGAGCCCATTACTGTGAATTTATTCAGTATTATTGGGTATTGAGTCGCATATGTTCAACAGAAACTTCGCTGCGCGGACTGTTTGGGCGATCACTTTGGGGGTGTCCACTTTAGGCTTTAGGCCGGTGTGGAACGCGCGCCTAGCAGCCATTACGTAGTGATACCAGTGATACATAGCTACTGCCACGATTACGCGCTCAGACAAAAGAACGCTTATAATTATTGCTACAATTAATATGTAGTCGAACCAAAAGATAATATGTGCAGATGTTATAGAAGTTATGCTATGATTCTGCCAATATATCCATCGACAATCCGAAGCCTGAAGGATGATTAGCAGTCAAGTAATACGAGCTCCAATGATGACCTTCACTATCGCCTTGCGCATTGAGATGATCCTATTCCAACCCTTCTACTTTCCAAACCTTGACTGCGGCATCAGCGCCGGCAGAGGCAATCCTAGACCCGCCTGCAAGCCAGGCAACACCATTGACGCCCTCCTTGTGAGCGTTGGACGCTTGCAACCAATCTCCTTGGTTGGCTAAACTCCACACAAAGATGTTCGTATCCAAAGAACCACTCACTAGGAGCGTGCCACTTTCATTCCAGGCAATGGAAGTAATTCTTGCTGTGTGTGCTGTCCAACGGTCAGTGACCAGACTGCCGTCGGCCACCTGGTACACGAGCACGCGGCCTCGCGAGTCACCAATGGCCAGCAGAGACCCATCGGGCGAAAATGCCAGAGCAGACACTGGGTTCCGAGAGGCTTTAATGTCTGTCTTTGGAGACAGACTCGAGTTGGAAATCTCGCAGATCTGCACGGTTGAATCTTCGCCTCCAACCGCCGCGACATTGCCACGAGCCGCGACAGCAGTAACTGTGGATTTTGGTTTGAAATTGCCGGTCTTCTTTCCATCCTTATAGATCTCAACGCCTTCGGATGTACCCACCAAAACTGTCGAGTCACCGGCGGCGACACTCTTGGGCTGTCCAGAGAGCTTGGAGTTACTTCCAGTATATGTTCTGGCGCCGACATCGACGGACCGCAACGTATCATCCCAAGCCACACTGTAGATCCTGCCAGTTCCTTCCTGTGTCGACGCGAGACCTGCGACATATGCCGAATGGCAGTCCCCGTCCGCCTCCTCAGCAGCTCCAGTGGTTACGTCCCAGCTGCACACCCTTCCATCAAAGCTGCCGGTCCACAGTGTCTCGTCCTTAGCCTCAGAGCGGGATTGAGTCAAGGATGTTATGCTCTTCTGATGACCTTGAATTACCTGTCTAGGCTCAGGCGTCCCTTCGACAAGGTAGTTCAGGTCGCCGCTGAGTGATAGACTAATAAGCAGATTGTCGCTTCTGCCGGAAGGCCAAACCACACCCACTTGCTGGTCGCGGACGTTGGAGCTTCCCTCCTCTCCCAAGGTCCAGCTCTGACAGACCTTGCCTACCTCCGCATCCCAGATTTTCACGGTTCGATCAGCGCTTGCGGTGACAAACTTCTTCGAGTCCTTCGACCATGACACGCTGAAGATACTTCCTTTATGCTCTCCTTCACCAACCTGATCTTTAGGTTCGCCAGTCTTTCCGTCGTAGAGCCAGATCTTTCGATCGGCACCAACACTAACCAATGTCGAACCATCGGGGCTGAATCCAACTCCGTATATGTAATTGGTGTGCTTGTCCCTGATTCCTGTATTGAATTTGAACGGCGCTCCGTGGTAAAAGACTAGATTCTTGTCGTCGCCAGCTGCAGCCGCTCGCAGCGGTCTCTGTTGCCTGATGGAGACGGAATTGATCTGCTGTGTATGTCCGTAGATCTCACCAACAGTGTTGCCACTATCCCAAGTGATACAGTGGCCGTATCTCTGCTTTCCATCACCAACGGCGATGATGCGCTGAGAGTCGCCGTCCCAGGCGAGATCATTGATACGACCGTTAACGATGCTGTATTCACCCTTTGTGGTTCCTTCACCGACGCAATCCCAAACTCTTACTAGACCAGTAGCGTCACCACTGGCAACGTAAAAGCCAGAAGGCGAGAAGCGAGCAACTGTCGTCTGTGCCTTGTGTTCGGTATACTGCCTAGCGATGGAGGGGTTATCGATCGAACGCAAGAAGATGGATTTACCGGACTGTATGCCAAATTTGTCAGCTATCGTTGATTCTGATAGTCAGCAAAGCTTTCACCACGATATTCATACCGCATAAGCCAGACGTTCTCCTTTCGCATCCGAGGATAACTGGGTGGGCTGACCCCTCGTGGTGGAGGGGCTCGCGGCCCAGATGGATTCTACAAGCCAGTCAGTGTTTATACCGCTTAGAGCAAGGAACAGAGGGAGTCAACCATTGGTGATGGGCATGACTGGACCAGCAGACAATGACAAATGATCAATAATATAGAAAGGCACAGGGCAGGGGGAAAGGAGTAGACTAAATAGTTGACAAGGTTGAAGATGGGGGGATTGTTTACTCCACCACTACTCCGTACTTTTCGGCAGGGACCTTTGACGTATGTATTAGTGGGGAAAGCCAGTTGAGCAACCACAACCAAATCTTCCTGGAACAGTAAAACAAGAATGATCTAAAAATCTAAAGAATCTAGGCTAATATGTTAATAGCTGAGGTGACGGTATAGATTCTATCCATAACATAGCCCTTCTTAATCCAATCAATAGTAGTAGTACAGGTATCTCCCATTGCGAACATCTTGGGGATCGATAATGTGGTAAGACATGAAAATTAAACAACTCCGGCCGTGCATATTTCGACATCATATTGAATACACGCAAACGAGCTCCCACGTCTAATAGATGGGGGTTCCCTCCATCCTCGCCTTTGCTTCCGCTGCCAGAATCTCGGGATGTCTGTGGACACTTGGCATGAGGCCGATGCCGATTGCTCTCCGAATGGCCTTTGCAATCTTTCGCTGGTTGACGGGTCGTAGGCCGGTTGTGCTTCTGTGCTTTATGCGGCCCATCGGGGTGATGTATTCGGACATTATAGAAAAGTTCTGTGGTGGAAATAATGCCTGGTTAGCCATCCACTGCGTCTTTGCGCTCGAATGAGAACGAGAGCAATAGCGTTCTGGATTCCAAGCAAACCTTGTAAAGATCAAGCGGATTCATGTTCAAAGCGTCAAAGGCATCTGCTGCCGGGCCCTGGCGTTTTCTCCACTTCTTCATTTCTGCCGGACTGAGATCATGGGGAGCGTAGATATCACCCGCTTTCCAATCACGAGTCTGAAACTTTTCTAGGGCCCTACTTTCGCCTTGGGCCTTCTGGTCCTCGAGGAATTTCTGGCGGTTTGGTAGGCGACGGCGCTGGAACACTCTGTCTAAACGCACAAGTCAACAGCAGGTCCGAAAAGCATTCCTTCACAAGATTTCTCAAACTATTCTTCGAGAAATAGGGGACAGGAGGTATGCGCACTTTGAAACACGGCAGCAGTACGTTGATGGGCTGGCTTGCTGGGCAGAGTTGAACTCCATCGGCAGGTCGAGAAGGAACCAAGACTTGAACCTAACGACCGAAAAGGCGATGAAGAAAGGATATTGAAAACCATCTTGTCGTCACTGTCTTCACCCTGCCTTCACAATTTCAGGCTGAAAAACGTTCGAAGATGAGACGAGATCACTGCTAGATCCTTGATCGGAGACTGTCAGGAAGTGGAGCACATCAGTTTGGATTTCTTTTCGCTGCGCCAAGAGCCGCACCACTTCCGCTGCTGTCTCCCTTTCATTGCTCTTTTCATCAACGTCCAGCAAATCCGAGGGACTTTCCGCATTTCTCAATGATGCAAATTGGCACCCTTTGACTTTATTAAATCAATAAATAATCTGGATCGGCTCTCGAGCCTCAAGGGATTGTGTCAAGACCTATCTGCCAGCTAGTCGCTCTTCCGGCTTTTATCAACATGCAATCCCACCTTACCAGACGAGTGTTTCGAGCCATCCTGAATAATGAGCCGTTATTCCCCTTGCAACGTTGCAACCGACTTCTTCACATTACGCGACATCACCGGACTCGGAGGCTAGGCCTTATCAATCCCCACCATGCTCAACGACGGAGTTTATTCGCGTTCAACATGGCACCCCCAGCCAATACTCTGCAGTCTGCAACTCTACCTTCTGAGGCCGGCTTGAAACCGATGAGGGACTTAAAGAGGGCGCTGTCTGACAAAAGTAGAGGTCCAGCGCTCGGTGTATTGACAAAGGCCTTTCATGACTTCTTCGTGGCGCGAGCGGAGACTTTCGAGGTCATTACCGGGTATCAGGCGCAACTGCTCTCTATGACATGGAAATACGTGAGGTCTCATGAAGCCGAGCTGGAAGCTGAAGACTGGCAGACAATGTATTCTACAGAGAACCTTGAGAATGTGCTGTTTGTCCTGTCGGAAGCCAAGTGCCTTCCGGAATCGCGTGATGCCGTTCTCAAGGTAGCTCGTTTCGCTTTTCTGGACCTGTGTGCTGATCATGGCTATGGTGCCAATAATATTAGTCGGCCTGCCCTCTCCGCCTATATCAAATGCCAAGCCTTGAATGGCAACCCGGAGGAAGCACGGCATGTTGTCGAGAGGTTTTGGAGCAGGCTGCGCAAGACCAAGCCCTCGCCATGGCTTACGGTGATGAGAGGCTTCGCCATGAACAATGATAAGCAACAACTTCGCTGGACCACTAAGAAGAAATTCGATGAGCTCGGTATCAGATTTGATAGCGAAACTCACGAGCAATTGGTCAAAATTCTCATTGAGCAAGACTTACTGTCGGCTGTCAAGATCATGTATGAGTGTCCAATCACTGGTGACGTCGAGCCTACGCTTGCTACCAAGGAAGCTGTCGTTAAATATACCCTTCTAAAATCCGAGATATCGTGGGCGAAGCCTATCGTTGACTCAGTCTCTCAGGCGCCGAAATCACAGACTGTGGGCATGATGTTGCTGTGGGAAGCGGCCCATGGCAGGAGCGCCTCTGAGATCTCGGAGCTGCTCCAGACATGGGCATTGGAAGATTCGAACGTGAAGACAGCGCTTACTGCCTCTCACATCAATAACCTCATTCAATACGCCAATTCCATCAAGAACCCGCAACTTGCCACCGACTTTGCCGCCCTAACTTCTCAATGGAATGTTGTGCCAGATACGCAAACACGTCTCCTGCGGTTGGAAGCTGAAATTATCGCTGGCAATGTGAGACGGACGATGGAATTGGTGGAAGATCTACAGGACGTCGGCTCATTCACACTTGAGAATTTGCCATTAATGAATAGGCTCCTAAGTATGCTTTGCTTGCTGGGGAATGATGATGCCTTGTACGACCGTGTTTCGGCTTTTCTGGACCCATTATTTGAAAACAACGTCCGTCTAGAGGCAGACACCCTCGCAGCGCTGACGCACCTCTTGCTCTACCGACATGACTGGGAAGGCGTCTCAGAATTGCTCCGCCCCCGTCTTGGATCGTACGACTCTGAAGAGAGGACGAAAATCCGGCAGGCGCTCACTAATTACATCTTGGATACCGCTCAGGATAGTGCAGATGCGTGGGAGGCATACGGATTGCTGCAGGTCGCCTTTCCGGAAACAGGAGTCAGCATGAGGACTGAGATCATGACGTCCTTCTTCAAGCGCGAAAGAGGCGATCTCGCGGTCCTCGTGTTTGGGCATATGCGCCAAGCGGAGGACTTCGCGCGACGGCCGAAGCCTGATACTTATGCGCGCTGTTTCCAAGGCATTGCTCAAATGCAAGACGCCAAAAATCTGGAGCTCGTCCACAACATGCTCAAATTGGATGTAGAAGTGGACCTCAACACCCGACTCTTAAACGAGCTGATGCTGGCTTACGCCTGTTGTGATATGCCAGATAAGAGCATGGAGATATTCCGCGACATTCTGCAGTCAGAGGAAGGCCCGTCCACCAGGACCATCTTGGCCTTCTTCAGGATGTGCGAGAAGCATCATCATGGAACCCAAGAGGCGATGAGGATGATGGACAAGGTCAAACTACTCGAAATCGAGGTTGACCGACGGCTGTATACGGCATACGTCGAAGCGTTGGCTGCGCAGTGTGAGTTTGAGCTTGCGACTCAGGCGATTAACAAGATGCAAGAGGAAATCGGATGCTCTCCGACTTACGACTCGTATGTTGTCTTTCCTCTGACAGACCCTTTATTTTGACGCCGTTGTTGTGACACTGCTAACACTTGCATGTTCTAGAATTGGCCGCCTCTACAATGCCATTCCGTATCAATACTGGAAAGATGAGGTCGAAAAGTGGGCCAAAGCGCACTACCCGGAGCAATGGACACAGCTTGAGAAAGTCGAACGCACCGACCATGAAGAGGGCTTCAAGTTTGAGTTGGATAGCCGATAATTCTGGCCTATAGGGGCATTCATTGTACATATCTTATACGGTGCAGCATTCTGTACAATATAATCAGGAACGAAGTATCAGATCGGATCAAAGCGAACCCCCCCCCCCCCCCCTCTTGGTCTTCAAGGCCATGTATCGTACCTTCATCCTTCCAGCCAACACATACCTTGGTCGTGACGCTACGGCGCACTCTAGGTAGTGCAACGTCGCTGGAGATTAGATCTAGGGTCCGCAGCCTGCAGATCCAAGTGTGATCCCGAAGCTGCTGAAATGACCCGCTGTCACGCCTACCATGCCATTTCCAGCGGAGCATTGCAGATCTCTCTCGCCGGAACATTTGAGGGTAGTGGCTGCAGTACCGTAGCTGTAGTACTCCTACAGAGACACCGAATGAGCAAGAAAAGAAAGCATTGACAGCTTGGCTCGAGGACTTGGGACCCCCGAAAACAAGCACAGAAAGACTTACAATTCCATAGTGAACAAAGTTATACGGCGCCGTGACATACATGTTCTAAAAGCCCGTGGTATTAGCACTAACATCCAATTCTAGTCAGCACCTCAATCCCCAGCACAGCACTTACGGGAACACCATCATTCACATTATTTCCCCGGATAAGCGTCCCGTTCTGCGCAGTGCCAAAGTCGGCAAATGCCTGATTGCCAATCGGAAAGGCCGCGAGGGCATTGCTTCTGATCGACTTGGTTTGGAAATTCTGCGCCAAGGCGATATAAGACATGTATGTCAGGGAGCCGCCAAGCGAGTGTCCTGTGGACTCGAGCGTATAGCCCGGATACTGGGTAATCAGGCTCTGGACCTCGGCGATGACTTCGTCGTGGACGGCGGCCCAGGGTTCGTACACGCCTTTCATGATGGTGACGCCGGAGGGGAAGCTAACGCCAGCCAAGGTCGGCGTGACCTGGGTGGATTCGACGTCGTTGAGGATATCCGTGGCCGTGGTCGATCCTCTCATGACGACCGCGATAGTCTTCTTCGTGGTCGAGTAGCCGATATAACCCTAGGCTCATTGCACGTGTGAGCGACAGTCCAGCCTCACTATGATTCTCAATGAACAACAGGCCAAGGCACCTGGGTATCGGTTGCCAGATCATAGATCTGCTTGGTGATGGTGACATCGAAAGCAGAGCCCAAGCAGCCTGTATAGGCAGCAGAGGAGAGCTCGGCCGCTCGCTGCAAGTCTGCGAAAGCGGATGGATCTGCCGCATGTCAATTAGATAGACAAGTGTCTGCACGGCCGCTGGCTTACAAACCGGAGGTAGCCCGAGATCCCAGCGAGGGTGCAGCGCACACGGAGGACGCTAAGGACAGTCCTGCAACGATAAGGAAAACCTGGGAAAGCATCTTGTCCTTCTGTAGAGGTCTGGTCGAAGCTCGACGATGCGATTCAATGAGAAGACTGCTGATGAATCGGCCATCCAGCAAGACATTCTGGACCCTTTTATACCGTAATCTGCCTTCTCCAACCGAGGCTGGAGGCCTCAAGAGAGTCCACGATGCGTCCATCTGTCATTGTGTCTGCTGTCGTCACAACGACAATGGCACGGGCATCCAGGGCCCAATCACCCTAAAACACCCAGTTCAAGCGCTGCAGTACGAAAATTGACGCAGTCACCTCGCATGTCAAAGCACAGTAGAGGGCTCTCCTCGTCCTCCTTTCCGGAAAATCCCACCAACAACCCTCTCATCCTGTCCTGCCGGAGCAGGTTCTTCGCCAGTAGACTCGCATACTTCCCCCAGTCCAGACAGGTATCATGCATATCCTTCATCAGACGCACGGACAAGGCAAGAAACGAAGACACAACCTCGGCAAGGCTTCATGCCACCTTCTCGCCAACGCTGAATGGCCAGAGAAACAGATAAGGCACTTTGCAGAAACAAGCAAATCCTGCCCAAGTGCCGCCCTGCCGGCATCTGAAACCGAGGCCGATGATGCAGTCTGCAGATGCAGAAGATTGCTCTGTTGAAAAGTCCCCATTGGTCGAGGATATCAGTATGCCGGGGGAATTGTGACGCGTCGGGGTCAGAGAAACGGAGATGAACACCTATTTAAGATAACCGAGCCGTCTAGATGCATCTGCAACCTGGGAGAAGAAGCTAAAAAGTTGAGACGGCGCCGCTACCCCGCATTTTGCTGCAATGTTGGTCTTGGTGTTCGACCAGTATATCTCTTTCATGGGGTTGTCTCGTCAGTCGGCTGCAATGGGAGGGGGCGGATGTCCCGTTAGCCGTATGGACTCATCCTGCTCATGAAGAGTGATAATAGATCACGGAAGTTCCTCCTCTTCAAGACTTTTTATCGAACTAGAGCATCCAAGCCGTGCTCTAGATGACTAAGATGATGAGCTGGGGTGGTTGAGGACTCTGCAGTGAGGAAGCAGTAAACGAGTCCAGCCAAAAAGTGGAAATGAAGGAGATTCTCCTTCACTCCATCCTTGCTTCTGACACAGTTGTGTGAGGCGGTAATACTGCTACTCCAAACCATCCTAAGAAAATAAAAGAAAAGGTGAAGAAAAAGATCTGCTATTCATCAATTACTCATAACCTTTTTACTCAGCCCGTGTTCCCATGCAATGTCAATATTAATGTTGAAAAACCGCCTTTGCGGTCTTTTTGAACCCCCAGCAAATGCAAAATCATGAATCTAGAGAGCACTCAAGTGTCCTTCCTTGTCTAACTATATTACGAGAGCTTAACTGCGGCAAGCCGCTGGGTCATGCTGTGGTATGTGGTTAGATCCAGCATAAGAACCAATACAACAAGGGGACGACTCACAAGTCAAAGAATGAAAACTGGCTAGGACTGCTACCGTGCTTATATACGAATCGGCTCGCAAGGTAGCTGCCGAAGATAGCGCGCAGATAGTTCTCCGGAACCTATCAAAAAGTCTGTCAGTTTTTTGCTTCAGCGTAACAAAGTGGGGGGGGGAACGCACGCGCTGAAGAATGGTGTCCAGACCAATCTTGTCCAGGAGAAGATTGGGAAGGGCATCGCTCAAGACAGAGCGGCGGAGCTCTACATTATCCCACAGGTTCGTCTTTTGCAACTCCTCATCCAGCTGCGTAATGGCAACGCTGAGTCGATCACTCAACACGCTGCGCAAAACGCCAGTCTGCTCATGCTCGCGCCAGATCGCCTCAAATTCCAGTGTGGCGTTGGACTTGATGATCTCCTGCACTTGCTTGACGTAGTCGCTGTAGAACTGTGGTACGGTCCCGTCTTCTCGGATGCACATGTTCTCGACAAACTCCTTGTCGTCAAACGAGAGGGAGGCCAGAACTTCCAGCGATGACGATGTCACACCACCCTTGTTAGCCGAAGCATCCTTGAAGAGGATGCATCCGGCGCGTTCAAGGCGCAACTTGCTGTCCTGGGTGATGAACAGATTGGCACCCTCGACGATGTACGGAATGACAGACTTGCCATTTTGAATGAGCTTTCCAACAGTGGACAGGTCGATGGACTCGGGCCGTCCACCGCAAGGCACAAACATGTCGTAATGCTGGTCGGAGCGCAAGTGGAAAGTGTTACGGAACAGCATTCCATTGTGCACGACCTCGCCGCTGGGAAGCTTGACGTCG
This sequence comes from Aspergillus lentulus, assembly GCF_010724455.1. The sequence goes on along the minus strand of NW_022983952.1, from coordinate 11,365 downwards.
CTCTCATCCACCAGGACGCGGTAGCCCTCAGGAGACAATTTCGACAGATCAAATTCGGAGATGGTGACTCGCTTCTTAGCCAGTCGGATAAGCTCCTGGTGATCCAGACCGTGAGGGTCGACAATCACACCGGAACCATCAACAATGGCGGTGTACTTCTCGTTGGCAAGCAAAATTTCGTTGGATCCCAGATCACCGTCGGGACCGCCAGTCTGGAGTTTGCGGATGTTGGAGGGATCGATGCCCAGTTTGCGGTAGATACCTAGTACATACTGGCGCACTGAAAGGGTAGTCATACCGTAGGTATCGTGAGGAATACCACCTAGCCTGGGGCTCTTGCCCGTGAAGAAGGACTTCCACCAAGGAGCACCACGGTTGCGCGCATGTTCTGTGGCCCAATCGACCAACTCGGCCGTGTTCTCGTCGGGGCCCATGAACAGAATCTCATCCTTGCCATGTAGATCAACGATGGGGTCCTTGATGCCCGGGCTGGCTGGCGGCAACAGGAGATCCAGAATGCTGTCGATGTACTTTTCAAATGCGACACGAGCCTTGTCCTGGTGGTTAACATCCAGCAGAATGACACCCTTAGCACCTCCTTCCGGAATATCCTTGTTCTTGCGCTGCTGCGTGTTTGCCAAGTTGTAGTTTTCATCGAACAGGGAGCGCGCATTGATGCTGTAAGCTTCCTTGTTACGACTCTTGACAATACGGATACCACCTCGAGCAATGTCGCGGAAACGCAGGTGGAATCCGCGGAACTCGGAGCTGATCACAAGGAACATGCCGTACAGACGCTGTGGGTACTCGTGTTCGGGCAGGAAATCAGGGTTCAGTCGGAAGCTGAGAGCCACCTTCGTCGGCGTGAAGAAGTTGGTCTTAAGAATGGAGATGTTGAATACCCGGAAGGCGCTCATGACCATTTCGTCGTGCTCGTTAGCAACGGTACTGGAAATGAGCTGCTTCAGTCTCGTGCTGTCCAGGACTTCGTCGACCTGCAAGCGCAGGTAGCTGAGCGTTGGCAGGAAGTCATCCTCTGAGGCGCGAGTCTGCACATAATGGGTGTTGGCAAAGTCCAGGTAGAGCTTGTGGATCAGCTCCGGGTACTTGTTGATGATCTCGAAAATGTAGTCGGCCGTGAAGGTTTCAGTACGCAGCCGCTTCTTGATCTTCGACAGCAACTCTTGATGGACGCTGTTGTTGGCGTCAAGCACGGCAGCCAACGAGGTGTATTCCGAGCCAAGACGGTTCAAGAACTGCTGCACGAACACCCACGCGCAGTGAGCGTAGATAGTCTCCTGCAAACTCAGGCGGCCAACGGCGAAGTGGTGCTGGAAGCGGTTCTGAGGAATGCAGTAAAGAAGAGAGGTCTCCTTGATGATCTGGTGGATGGCTGCCTCAATGGGAGGGTACTTGGCGGAGATCTCTGCATTCTTCAATGGGCGCAGATAGAGAGAAATGACTGTGATGCCGTTGGAGAAATTTTCAAGATACTTCCGAGAGCTGGTCAAGCGGTAGTAGTGGTACAAGTCGGACAGCGCGCTGAACAGACCCATAGCAGAGCCCTGGCGATAAGCGATAACCAGTCTCTTCTCGCGACTGCCTTCAATTTCGAACATCTCAATGACAGGGCCGGCCCGGTTCACCGCATTGCTGATGATCTCCTGGTAGATGGCTTTGGTGTTGGCAGTTGCCTTTTGCAAGAATCTCTTCTCGCCAATGATCTCGATGTCGGTCTCATTGGGACCGGGATTGGGATTGGCGAATTGACACTTGTAAACGAAGTAGCAACGGAGCTGCTGCTCGCTGTCTCCAGGAAGAGGAGTTGGCGACCGGAAAGTCTCAACTCTGTAGCTGTTTTCAGGAGTCGAGTTGTTGATATACTTGGCGTCAATTCTTTGTTCGTAACGGGGCCCATCGACTGACGAAATGCCGGGTTTGCTGGTATCAATGTAGACAGCGTGGTCTTCCGCTTCTTTGTCCAGCCTGATTTCCAGCTTCTTGTCATCCCGTGCATAAGCTGCCACTTTCGCGGCATAAAGAGACAGAATCTGGGTGGCAATAGAGTCGACGGTTTCGGTTTGGAAGTAGGTGTCGTCGATTCCAAGCATGTTGTAGAACCAGGTGGTCTCGGAAACGACAAAATCACTGGGGAAGAAGCCCTTCTCTTCTAATTGGTCCATGACTATAGGCGAAACAGCCCGTATCAGCGGCACAGATCTTGCGCATGAACTTATCCGAGTAATGCATACCTTGTTCCATCTGCTTCTGCTTGCCCTCGAACTTGGCAGCAATGTAGCCGGGATCTTCCTCGGAGAGGACCCGGTGTAGAGGACTACCGGGAATTCCCAGATGAGTAGGTTGAGGAGATGGATGGCGTACAGTCGATCCCGCTACATTGTCGAGAATCTTGTTGTGTGGATATCTTTGAAAGCCAATGGGGGTGCCAGCACCTGACTGAGCGCCATCGCCGCTCCCGTAGAGCTTGGGAACTGATGCGGTGGGAAGGACGTTGCCATTGACATGGGCATCTGAATGCGGGGGGGTGGAAGCGGGGGAGGCCATGATGTGTGTTTGTATCTTTTCCAACGGAGAGCTGAGAGATTGATGAAGGGAAAGAAAGGGGTGAAGGAAAACTGCTGGAGTTAAAGAGTATTAGCGGTGAGTAAGAGATGGAAGTCAAAAGAAAGTTCATGGGAGTGAACGTTGTTAGGAAGCTTCATAGATAAGAAGGATACACGAGCACGGGCAAGGAACCGGGATATGCACAACGGGAGAGATAAGCAGGTAGACAGTCAAGGAACATACCAGGACAGACAGCGGTCTGGAGAGGAATGAGTCAATCCAGCAATTGGGATATGAGAAAATAAGAATGGATAAAGAGGAGAGTCTGTTGCGGCGGAGGGATGACGAAAGCACGGCTAACAGTCAACCGGGGAAAGAAGCTTATCGGAGATAGAATGGAAGAGGAAGATGTCGCCTGTGATCCATGCAACCGACAGGTCAACTTTGAGAGACGAGATGAGATGATGATTATGAGAATCAATTACTATCAGGCATCCGAACAACGGAGGGAGAGCTTCCTTATATACAGACAGCACTTGGAATAGTATCAGACTGTCCCTTGACTGACCTGAAATCTGAATACACCTTCGATACAAGTTTCCGGCTCTATGCGATCGGCCAGGCACGGGGCCGGTCCGGGGGCAGTGAGGAAAAGAGGCAAAAGTCTTGAACTTTGCAATTTTGCTAGTGGGTTCCACTTCCGCCAGCGTTATTATGACGAGGATCTCTGCCTACCTACTCCGTATGAAGAATTGTTCTATATGGAGTACTTCTCTTTCTTACATGTATCAGTGTTTTAGTCCTCTCTGTTTCCTCCTCTTCAAACTCTAGGTACAATCTTCATCTCATTCCTTATCTACAACAATGCCATAGTAAATTACAGTTCCTTCTCGGTAGAGGTAGGTACAGTAAAATTGCCTAAAACAGCAAAGACTGAAAATGGCGCAAATGAGGTAAGAGAAGGCCAGAAGGGGAAAAATACCTCATTGTCACAAGATGATTGGCCATAAAAGGGGCTAAAATTGGAAAAATTGCCTCAGCACGTTGGAGACACCTGGCGTCATGTGTGGCTAGGTATCTTACAGTACGCTAACTTACCTTACCGTACTATCCGACTAGGTAACTCTTCCTTACCAGGTATTCACGCCTTACCACATTCACCACTGAAACACCACCTATTTTCAATATCATAGAGATCAAGTGACACCTTTTGAGAACTATTCATAGGCCTATGTTTCAATAGTAGCATTGTAACAGCGGCAATGGCATAGCCCTTCCCCAGATTCAGTGCGTAATGTTGAGGTCCAGGCTCCCCCTGACTCCTAAGCAACAGTTCCAACAAGGAGACTGGAAAAAAATTAGTCCATCAGCTGACTGGAACCAGTCACGTCCTCCACTTAGTAGGGCTGGATCTTCCTAAATGGGATTTCAATGTGTCATGGTGGCCAGTATTCACAAATCATCGTCTGCAATTGTTGCATGGACAGGATTTCTTCTATTTCTCCTGCGTAATAATGCCTCAGGAGAAAATGCCTCAAATTGCGCAACATGTTGTGCTTCATATCAAGTACCAAGGTTGATAGTGCAGTGCGCGGAGGAGTATGTTGGCGATCTAAATGCGCTATGTCGAGTATGAGTACGGCCCCAGATACCATATAGATAGGGAACGACCTCCTGATTTGTCTTTTACCTATTGTCTGCTGGAGCACTGCATCTTTACTGAAAGACTCTGGACGTCGATGTCGAAGTTGATATCTCGACTCGGCTGTCTTCTGTATACCCCAGTACAACCGCGCTCTGACCACCCTTACAAGATCAACGTCACTGCAGTAATCCGTAGAAAACAGCAGAACCACTGACTCGGTAGAACTGATCAATCAGGCTTCACAGTACCTGGAGACCTTGGAGACTTCTCCAAGGTCTACCACCAAACAGATCGTCCGAACAGAATTTTCATCGAGACTGCGGGGTAGTCCGTCCGCTGCCGTACCTGACTTAGACTCCCTAGTCAATTTGCGGGGTGATAGTAGTCTACTCCGTCGGTTGTCGATGATTTACATTTGGGAGTAAGTACGGAGTAGTCAAAATTAAAACCTGATCCTCGTTCTAGACGGGACTATTCCAATCACATCATCGCCAACACGGAGTTTCTATTATTTTCATTATTCAATTAATGGCTCAATCGTCCCCCATATTACCCCATACGATCAATCCTATCCCAACAACAAGGAAAATTTCAAAGACATTGCGGGGTTCGTCTGATGTGATCGGAGGACGAGATCCAACCAGACTCTCCCATGATCCCATCCCGGTCTCCACTTCCCGGTAGGCTGCCCGTGATGAGGTAAGAAGAAGTCGTCCTTGTACTACTCGTGGCATCTGAGGCTTCTGCGCTTCGGAACTGTCATTCGGCTATACAATGACGCGTTGCCGAGTTGGCTTACGGGACAGGCGTTCAGACAAGACTCGGGTCAAACCGCAGGAGAGGAATCACTTGCCTTGCGCAGTTACCAAATAATCATTGGGTATACACTTTGCTGCACGCAATCAGTCCGACAGAAATCGTACACACAATTCGAACTGCATGTTCGTTGTCTGATCTGGTGACAATGTCATGGGCGGCTGGACTCAAAACGTGGAAGATGCTTCTGGCATTGGTCTGAATATAAGCATCGTGCGAGCCTCGTATCTGGGAGCTCGTTCTGTTGGGCAGACATCCTTGCATTCCGGACATGCGGTTTTCTCAAGTTCAGCTGTAGGGCTGTCTCCTCACAGCCGTTGAGCACAGAAACTTGTTAACTGACATGCATGTTCGTTCTGCACTTTGGAGGTGAATAGTGCATTCAGTGGCTGTTGATGTATCTACAGTACTTTTGCGTTGAGTACCTTCGTTGGACACCACGTAGCTACAAACTTTCCATGCATCAACACATCAACGCATAGATGCTAGGATCACTACCAAGTGTTCTCGGCTGACCATCTGGAAAACCCCCAATCCTGCACTCTGGGCCACGGGGTTCATCCTCATCCCGCCCGAGTACCTAGAGAAATAAAAAAGCAAGGCGTGGCTGAACAGCGGTGTACTAATGGCAGCGGTACCACTGACCGGCGGTGAGAATGATTGCTCTTCGATCTGCTCACCAGACTCATCAACTACTGTGGACATCATCATTGTGCACGTTTGATGTTCTAGACCACCGATGCAATGGTAATACTCCGTACCCTGTAGATAGAGGAAGGTTATAGCTAGCTACTAGCAGGAATAAAGATCCTTCAAGGTACTCCCAGGATCGCACTAAGACCATTATAGTTCTTGACAGCTAAGCCATGATCCCTTGTAAGAGAATGGGAAAGTCAACTAGCAACGATCGGTATCATCTGATCATTTGTTTACTCCTTGATACAAATCTCCTTGATACAAATCACCTGATTATGCGTCAATCAGAAGTTTTCTAACACTTACTTAAGCTTAACTGCAATCTTCATTCCACCGTGTTTAAATACTGCTTTCACCTAGATAATAGTTATCGGTAAATTCTGCATCTCAGCACCGTTCCTATATGCCACCTCTTTGGCCTCACACTGCCACGCTCTCCTTTTGGGCTCCTTATCCCACCCATGCTGACACCCATCCACCTGATGACATACGACATTGTGATCTTCCACCTGGACGTTACCCGTAAGCTCCTCCTCTACAAGGGTGAACAGAGCCTGCGCCGGTGTAATAATCAATAGAGTCCATATAAACTATGCCAGATCCATGAATAACAGCAACAGCCGTGGATCTCTAAATTCAGTAACGCGTGGATTGCGATATCACGAATGTCAGAACTCAGAGAACCAGGGGAAACCGTCCAGATCACAAAGCTAATTTTCTGCACAGGCTTCTTGACTGTCGTGGGTACGGGTATGCATGGTCTTGTCATAGAGTCACGTCACGCAATCCATCAATCGCTTTGGCTCTGCATAGAGGCGAGGACGACAGTATCGCCAGTGCTAGAGTAGCGCCTGCGCCCCCGAACCCGGATAGGGATCTGTGCGATGTGTCAAATCTTTCCAGGTGAGATCATAGCCAGCTCAATGCGTCTTTGGCATCATTGTACGCAGCGCCAGGCAGTATTATGGGTCAATCACAGTGTAGCCCGTGTGATCCGCGACATATCGGCAGAACCCATCGTCAGCCAAACAAGGTGAGCAAAAAGCCGCTGCCACAGAAGTCTCGGGGAACCAGGGAAGAGTTCAATGCTTCTTGGTCTCTGTAGATATAAATCTAATAGTGCCAGCAGAGCCTTGAGACGTTATGGTCTCGACTTCGTCAGGTTGACGGTTGGTTTTGATCTGTAGGCGAAAAGTAGCCGGCAGAAGGCCGCAATGCACAGTATTCCATGCCCATACCTGGCCATGATGTCAGTTATGAAGGCAGGTTGACCGCCAAGCTCATGTGGTGGGCTTTTGTATGTCTGGAAAAGTATACAGGGACCACTCATTATATGATGACAGCATGCCGATGGATCGATCACCAATTGCCATTGTTGACTATGATCCGGCGGTGATTATGGTCGTGCTAAAAATTAATCAAGGGATACAATTATATGAGGATTACGAAGAATCAGGAGGGGGAAAGAGGGGAAAGGAACAAAAGAGTAAAAAAAAAAGATGGGATGAGGCTGACCCGACTTGAACGGATAACCTTAAGATCTGGAGTCTCACGCGCTACCAATTACGCCACAGCCCCATTGGTTGAGATCCGGCAGCGATTATGGTTGTACTGAAAATTAATTAAAGGATACGAGTATATGAGGAAATACGAATAATCAGGAGGGAGGGAGAGGGGAAACGAAAAAAAGAATAGAAAAAAAAAAGTGGGATGAGGCTGACCCGACTTGAACGGATAACCTTAAGATCTGGAGTCTCACGCGCTACCAATTACGCCACAGCCCCATTGGTTGAGATTACTGTGATATGTTCCTTTCAAAAGCCACGCAGCTGTAGTAGATACAGATTTGGTTTTGCTTGTGTATGTAATAAGCAGCATACTTACTCCGTAGCTAATAATGTTAATACCTTTCCATAAGGTAGGTAACTAGGTCCCTACTATGGCTGTGTAGGTGTTACATAAATAGTTATGTTGCAGTACACTATCAATAAACTTACAATTAATGCGTTTCTAACAGTGAAATCTGACAATTCATCTGCATTGGTTGCCTTATAGAGGTTACTAATGTACCTATTGACTCTGATGAACGGGTTTTACAGACTTTAGAAAGCGTCAGATGGTCCAGAACATTGCCAGGACCATGCGAGATCCTCAGCATTGTCAAATGAAACGTTTATTATAGTATGGGCATTGTGGACTAACCATATACAAGCATTAGCTGCATTACTGTCGTTATTAGCAAGTCTAATTTTATCTAACTGCAGCCAATACAAACACTGGCTTATCTGCTTATAAGTCATGAACAGTTACGTGATTGGTTGTAAAGCTTGGTACGCATTATGTAGTCGCTGGGACATTACATAGTCTGAAGATCAGGTCAATTAATAGAGCTCGGGTAAATCAACAAAAGTGTCTCGATGAACGTCCCACAGTGAGATAGGGTGGCCGTAGCAACCCAGTCTCTTCTGTAGGGAGGATAATGTAGGGCGATTGGGTCACTTACATGTTGATTGATATGAGCAGACGCATATACTGGGGAATTGTTATCCCTACAGTTGGACAAGTTCATCATATTGGTTACAAGTTATCAAATAGAAAAAATTGCAGTCTCATCTTGTATCTATTTTGAGCAGCTAATTTATCAAGCAAGGGGCTGTGGCGTAATTGGTAGCGCGTGAGACTCCAGATCTTAAGGTTATCCGTTCAAGTCGGGTCAGCCTCATCCTTCTTTTTTCCTCTTTTTTCCCTTTCCCTCACCCGCATCCTTCATGACCATGTTGCCTACCACTTCCCTGGTTTAATTACTTTAATTACTTTTTGTCTTTAATCGACCATTTTAGAAGCGTGGAACCCAGCCAATGTAGCAACGTATATATTATCATCGCATAATGTAGAGGATCATGCGCTTTATGAGAGCCCTCGGCACGAATATATTATCGGTATTTAGCGCTAGGCACATCCGTCGTGGACATTTATATATCCCCCCTTCACTATGGAGTGGACCACGGCCTCTACATACCAATAGGCTGGAACTTGGCTCACATCCCAGAAATATATGGACTGAAATTCCCAAAAGTCAAGAGAACTAATGCTACGTCAGATGTCCAGTGACTGCCTCTAAGAAACCCCTCTTTCGATATCGCATGGCGAAGGGGACCAAATTGTAAGATACGCAACGCAAGTAATTTGTGTCAGTTCAGCGGAACATATGGCATGAACTTCCCCACCTTCTTTAGCAACGGTGGTCAGACAGGCAAGACCATTGCTATTTGGAGGCAAGTATGTTCCCATGCTCACCGTTGGGGCTGAGATCACCCATGATAACTAGAGCGGCTGAAGCATCTTATACTGCATACAGCAGCTCAGCGACATTGTTAGAATCTTACACGACAAGACCCTGGCAGTGAGGCAATCGGGAAACTGTGTTGAGTATAGCCCAAGCGATCTCATTGACGGGCCCCAGGCAATTAGCACCCATTCTAGACAACTGACTCCACACACTATCAACCTCAGTAGTCTATGTATACGATCGCCGAACAAAGAGATGGATCGGTCTAATCATATACCACGCATAAAGTTGAATGTGGGCACTTTTGTCTGAATAATCTACCAATCAGATCTTTCGTCTGTTGAAGATATTCAGAAGCAGAGCCTTCTGTATCTGCTGTCCCATTACAAAGTTGTCGCATACCCCATCGGGCAAAGAAGACGAAGGATTCCCAAAGGGGATATGGCCCGAGGGGTCAATCCAGTATCCACAAACTAGTCTAATAATAATTCTTTCCGGCTTTCTAGAAGCTGTTTGAAACACGTAAAAGTATAAACCCAACGGAGGCATCAAGTTATGCAAATGGGTCAGAGAGATGACAGTAGGGTAGCACAATGACTGGGGCTCCGATGCACCTAGGTGATCAATGAAGGAATATTTGAGTATGTATCCCCAGGGGATGACGTAGTAGCAAAAATACAATGAAAAAAATTGACGAACATGAGAACAGTAACAGCATGGCATGACATCGGCTAAGTACTGATCGGGGCCTTCCCTCAGACAGGCCGAAGCGTACTCAGTGTACTACTCCGTAACCCAGGTCTGTAGCAGAGTTGTTGAGCATAAGCCATGGCTGAAGCATTTGAAGCCCCTTAATATAATAAACAGATGGCAAAGTCATGATATTTGAATAATTTCCCCGTTTCCACGGGATTCCCAGAGAATATCGGAGACTCAATGGATTTGATTAATATCTACCACAGAAAAGACTAGAAAGGATCAGCTTGGAGGAGGAAACCATCTTCCTTACGGAGTGAGCTGGAGTGATTCCCTTAGGGGAAATTCCGTATTCCTGGCACTATCTAGTCTAGTCTAGTTTAGCCTACGGAGTATTGGATTCTTGAATTCTTCCATCAGAGTTCTAGGCAAATGCAGCAGCTCCTAGATACCTCTCCGACAGTTCGGTTAGCTTCAAGCCGATCGCCGCCTCCTGCGTAAGGACTGATAATGAATGCATAGCCGTGGTGGTCTATTGGATATAGCTGGTCTTAATATGGATCCCTTACGGAGCTTCCCCGGAATTTCGAGAATTGACATCAACAATACAGTTTAGCTTCAGAAATGGTTACATCTTCCATTAACCAGGTGAAAGTCAGTCTACTGCCTATTCCCATGGAATATTCACCCACAAGGAATTTCGGTTACTTTCCCTTCCCTCTTTGCCGGTATGGCAGGCTACTCGTCAAAGAATTAGGTTGGCATGTTTTCTGCCTGATTCTGGCCGTAAGGGAGCAGGGCATGTTTTTGATTCTCGTACTTCGTACCTTTGAGACAAATAATAAGTAGACACCCAGTCAAGGCAGAAAGTGTGACATGTCTGCCTCTACAGTAGTACTTATGCTCAGACAAATCTGATGAGCATTACCTCCGTATGATCACCCCCTTTCCTGAATAAGAATCAGTAATGAAGCAACTCCGTCGCAGAAATCCCTGACTCGATGTGTCCCCGGCCTCCCAGTGGCCCTTTCGAATTCTCCCTTGGCTCCTTACAGTAGGAGATGTACTATGCCTAGCTTTTGTCAATTGTGGAAAGACTTGGCAGCTCCTTCAAGGCTTTCACCCCCACAGTCTCCATCGAATGCACACGTATGCACCTCCAATCTCCATAGTTTCTCCAGCTTCTTTCTTTATCCACCGGCTGTTCGCCTGCCTATCAGGTATTCAGGTTACCTGCATATTCCCCCAACTTACCCCCTTTGTTCCCAATTCTCCCACCACCAGAGCCACCTCACTCCCCAGAGGTTGCCTTGCTTTTTCCCCCGGAGCACAATAGCTTTCCCCCGGGTTACGTTCCCGCCCTTCCGTCCGTCGTGGCAAGCATGCGCAACGTACACTAAAGTCGCCTGGATACCCAACGGACCAACAACACTGCTTACTAGACTACTTCTAGTCCAGCACTCTCTCGGGTCCCTAGGTCTGGGGTGAAGCCTCATTCAAATAAATGCCAGCAAAACAGGGCGAACGCCCATCGTACTTTGAGAAAGACACCCTGGATCCCTTTAGGGCGATGATCCCTAACGGTCAATCAAACATTGGCCTGGGACCTAGACTAGGCGATGGACATTACAAAAGGGTGATGGGGATATCCGACTGGG